>RYFJ01001064.1:0-109734 GCA_003991445.1 Oryza meyeriana var. granulata | reverse complement strand
ATAACGCAAAATGTAACACCCTGCCTCCAAAATCTGCATGAGCCCAGCCCCATGTAGCGGCCACATTTTCCCCGCATAGCGACCGCTTACACTTTCGTCTCGCTTGTATAAAAGGGTTAACCGGGGGTACTATGTTGAGAAAAAAGGCTATATAAATAAAGCTGACCCTCACCACTAAACTTCCAAGGTGTACAAACCACCACTACAACCACAACAAGGCCACATGGGCCTCAACTACACCACACTACAGGCTGCAAATGGGCTGCAGTGTTACACAAAACCTATCTAACTAGCACCCATAGTGAATAACAATATGCTGCAGAAAGCATGCTTGGAAGTGTATTGGATAACACAGAAACAAATTCTAATTTACTCTCAGGAAGTGCATCATATAGGAAGAGGTAACTGAAGTTATGTATATGGAATGCAGACAACAGAGTTCCCGGCACATTTTAAATAAGTCAGACATGCCACATCAATACTACATAAAAATCAGCTTGAGATGTGAAATAAATTATTGTTTAAATATCAGAAGTGTTAAGGAGCTGATAACCAGAGAGGGTGAGAAGAAAAGATTTGAAGAGAGGAAGAGGACATAAACTGACAACTGTTTACCTTAAATCCAATTCCAAACCTCCCAATTTGATCCTGGCGATTCTCATCTGGTCGTTTGTGACCAAATGAGATCATTCTCGTCATTTCAGCATAAGTCATTCCATGCCCATCATCAATTACAGATAAGACAGGGATTTTTCTCTCTGCTTTCTTTGAAAACAATGATTTGATGGAAATATTCAACCTTCAAGAAAGATAGGAGAATAAATAAACGGTTAGCTCAATCACATAACACGAATATACCCCAAATAATCTTCAAAATACGCTAACAGCACAACAAATTTAGGAAAAGCTTCAAATAGCCTTTAAATTATGTATACAACACTAGCCAGAGGAATTTCTTCATACATATATTGCTGACATTACGTTCTGTAAATATTACAACAAAGCAGTAAATATGTAAAGTCTGTATACTGATAGAATACACATGTAGATATTCACCTGGAAGAGAAGCAAAACAAGACAGTAAAGAAAACTTTAGTTTGCATAGCAGAAGATTGTATCTTTTTATTTCACTATTTTGCCACAACAGAATATTTTATTACTAGAATCAGTAACTTTAACTAATTAGATCACATGGTGCAGCACAGCACAATACCGGCCAGGCCAAACTGGCCCTTAAAGTTACCTCAAAAATGTAAACAATCTCCACTTCCTGGCTACAAACCTTGAAGAAATGGACATACCTTGATGCATCCGCATCTCTAGAGTTGTCAATGAGCTCTGCTATTGCTCCAAAGACCCAGCCAGCATGTGTCTGACTGAGTGTTCGCAGATAACTAGGATCTGTGCTGACAAAGTTTTTTGCAAGAGTGGTCGTTCTCTTTTTCACTATTGGATCCAAAATTCTAGGGCCATCTTCAACAGACTCGCATGGCGATGCCTCTGGAACTGATTTATGCAGCTCTGTGACACGCGAAGCATTCATCTCCTTAGGATTTGGTCCACTATCACAAATCTCCTCTCTCAAATATGACTTTGGGTTCATCCAGCCAGACTGGAAATCACTTTTATAAGACCTTTTAAAAGCATTTGCCATAGCAATATTCATGTGTCTCTCTGGTGGCACAATAGATAAGTGAATAACAGTTAAATAGAAGAAAGAATTGAATCATCAATAGCTCATAGCTGACTACATGCATATGATGGTGTATATCTTGATGTTAACTATAGATAGAACTTCCTCAACACAATGAAGAAGTGAGAATCCAAAATGAAGCAAAAAAAGGAAGGGAGCTCCAATTGCAACTCTTGGAATAATAAACCAACATGAATAAATCAATATTAATGAAATGCAGATTATTTTTTAAAAAAGAAAACAGTACAACAGGTCAGCCAAAATAAAAGAAGTAAATCATCCAAGCAAAGCATTCCTGTTCAACAAGCAGCATAGGAAAACTCTCACCAGATACTGCAGTCATCGGTTTGCAGTCTCCAGGATCTTTTTGTTCGTACATGACCACCGCATGTGAGAAGTTAGGGTGTTCATGAGATTGAGGAGGGAAAATATGTAAGGCGAAGGAGCTGAATCTTAACAACAGCAACCTTCAAAAAAGCACCGAAAAAAACAAGGGCCCCACATTACAGACAAGTAGAGAACAGGAATTGCTAATAGTGCTAATAACAAAATACAACATGCTGCTCACTTGCAGAGTAACAAAACCATGCCTAAACTTGATTAATTGAAAGATAAAAAGTCGAAAGTGTATGGCATCCTCTCCTCAGCGTAGATGTCCCTGTTATTCATCCCATGTCTGACACCTACCCCACTAGTGCTCAAGAAGTATATGGTAGTTTCCCAATGGTCAATCCTCAGACCCGTTTTACTTAAAAGAAAGAAGTACAAAAAAAAAGATAACCGATCTTGTATATTTGCATTAGCAATTATGAAAAAAATATACACACAATAGAAACAACAATTACCCTCTGATTGTCCCAGAGAAAACGCACGAACTTTCCCCATTCAATATTCTGACGATCATCTTCAGGGTCAGGAAGCAGTGAAAATTTCAGGAAATCACACTGCTGGTACACCTTAGTTGGCACAAACCTAATAATTGACCAAATTGAGGGCCTGTAAAAGGAAAGTTCAAATTAGTCTAGTCTAGTGTTATGAAGTGATAGAACGTTGGTGTAAAATTGAGCCAGGTATGCATATCAATGTGAAAAGGACAGCCAAAGGATGCCTCCATAAAATTAAGAAACACCCCCCCCCCCCCGTCATATGGATTTCTTTTAGATGTGTTGATTAAGTGTCTGTAGATTGAGAAAATTAACAGTGTTTCAACTGCACTTCACTCTAGCACTATATATTTTTACAAAAACTCTTAACACTATTTTGATTATATAAAATGAGATTGGGTAGTTGTAGTATGTCATTTAACAGGGTTATGTATGGTCAGAGTCATTGTTGGTGCCTATTTATTTCATCTGAAAGCATGCAGGGGTCAGAGCATTAGATAAATAGTGTGAAACAGTGGGAGAAATCAGATGAGGCTACTGTTAAAACATGAGCACACGCCAGCATTGAACTTTACAACAGAAGAGGAAAACCCACTAATCCACAGTTTAAATTAAACCAATAGGTGATAGTATGCGGTAGAGAACATGAACAATTCTTTATCTACTGATAGTTTTGGCCCAAACTAATGATGTAAAACTTGTAAAGTATTCACAGATCAGAAAAAATGAGATCAACTTACACTTTTATTGGAATATCACAGACTTTAGTGCGGCATATGTTCTTAGAATCCTTTTGTAACAATACATAGTTCAAGCCACCACCTACCACAAAAAGAATATCCTTCAGGCAAAATTTCACGCAGTATGTATTCTACCAAATAAAAAAAAAACTCTAACCAATGATATAAAAGAAGCAAACATCATTCATAATTAATATGAATAAGTGTTAACATATTGGCATTACTTAACATCTACTATTATTAAGTTATACCAACCATCTGGACTTTAGAGTTCAGAACTTCAGATATCAAAATTATCCCTTATACATCTTCATCAGTCAAAAAATAATACCTGCTGCCTTTTTTTAGTTATTTTGATGTCATTTATGCTACAGTGTTATCCATAGATAAATTGCAAATTAGGTTTGACAAGTTCGGCACTTTAACATATGTTAAAGTGAGCATTTGGACCCTATCCACATCTATCATACTGTTGATCAGTTGAAAGTACAAAACTCAGCTGTTAATATAAACTTAGGAATATAGGTGATAGAGTTTCCAAAATAAAAGTACATGTCAGACTTTGCAATATGTGAAGTTTCAATGGTACAGTTGGACTTGGTGTAGTTTCCTCGTAATTTTGCAGGGGTGCCTGATCTACAGAAAGGGTGTGGCTATCCTTTATGACAACGGCACTCATATAGTCATACCTTGATTTTCATGTGGTGGCTCATTCAAATCAAGTGTTTCATTTGCCATCTCCTTCTCTTCACCCCCTGTAAACAGCAATACCCATCAAACGATAACTATATTTTCTCAAAGCATAAGACATGCATGTACGCTGAAACTAAAAACCAATCATGAGTATTAACTAAGCAGGTCAACTGTCATTCTGAAGTAACATACACCCATTAAACAAACCAGTAGACCCAGAAATGTGGCATAGTAGACTGACTCATAGTTATTAATCACCCAAATGCAGCAGAACTAATATTCCTACATCAAGCCAGCAGGGAAACTAGATGAGTTTCCTCACACATCAAGGCAAAGCAAACTTCCCAAATCCCAATAACACAACTATTCGTCTATAAATTTCTTAAATAATAAATGCCAAAGGAAAAACACCAATTGGGTAAACAGGTCAATCCGACCAAAACTCCCCACGAAGGTCAAACACGAAAAAAGTTTGTAGGCGAATCATATATAACAGAGTGCTAAATAAATGCCAGATCACAAGCTTAAGGCTACCCAGATGAGTCGAACTAAGCAATGCTACAAAAAACATTAAATGCAGATCTAAGTCAGGTACAAGTAAGTAACAATGAGCCTCAACTCTCCGGTACATGTCAAAATGTTAAATGCAGCTCCAAGGCTTCAATGAAGGCCATGAATCATATCAAATGTCCTTCTCACTGCCTCGCATAACTCAGCAATATGCTGTGATTCCACTATAGACGAAACAAGAGCAGTACAAAGTACTTGAGATCAGTATCAAAAGTGGAGATTTATATCGCTTAACACCTCCGGTCATAAATATTTGACATTTAGGACAAGATTTGATCAAACTTTTGAAACTTTCACTATCAATTTTATACTAGAATAATTTTATAAAATCAAATAAGTTTATGGTATCATGATAAAACTTTTCAAGCCAAACCTACACAAAACTAAACATTTGAGGAGTTACCAATGATCAAAGGAAAAGGTCTACTTCACCCCCTGAAGTATTGTAGGTAGTTTTGCCATGTAGATGATGATGTGGCAGCAATATTACTTGCATGGCACAAAGATTAGTCTATTAAAACCAAATTGACCCAATTATTTCTTTTCACTCATTCATCGACTAGCCTAAAAATTACATATTAACACTAATGTACACCATTCTCAAGCCATTGCGCTTGTTAAAAAAATATTTAATCGACTCTATCACCATGTCATCGTCCCCTCCATAATCCACATGGCAAAAACCACTGCCACATCATCATCTACATTACAAAACCACTTAGAAAATTACTCCAAGGGGTTGTTTGAACTGGTTTTTATACTTCAGGGGTAGAATACCCGGTACACCAATCCCAATACTTCAAGGGGTGAAGTAGACTTTTTCCATGATCAAAAGTTCAAAAGTTTAACCAAAATATTGTCATAAACGTTAAGTATTTATTGCAGGAGGGAGTACTTAGATTACACCCTGATCTCACGAGAAGAAACCACCTTCAACCCCTCAAAAACAATCCCAAAAGACTATCCATCTTTTATAAAGACCAATGCAAAGCAGGAGAACAGAAAAAACTCAGCAAGCAAGTTCTTGATGCGCATCAAAGCCATCAAGGGCACTGCAGAGTAATTCACCATTAAAAAAAGGAGAAGAAAAACTCAAAGGGGAGCGAGAATGGACCTCGACGCATTTTTACCCAAGGGGGAAAAAATCAGCCTCCGATCACGCACCAACAACTACGCCAGCAACCGCACGCACGTCACGAACACCACCAAAACCCACTTCACCTCAAAACCCAAATCCCAAGACCCAAGCCATCAAGGGCATTGCAGAGCAACTTTTACCCAAAAAAAAAGAGGAAAAAAAACTCAGAGCAGAGAGAGGATGGACCTAGGCACATTTTTCCTCAAGGAAAAAAATTGAGCCCCAGATCACGCAAGCAACCTCAAGCACGTCGTCACCACCAAAAACCCACTCCACCTCAAAACCCCAAACCCCAAGCCCCATCCTCGAACAACCAGCCCCGATCACTCCGCCACCGGGAAGACCAGAGCAGCCGACCTTTGCTCCGCCGCCGGGCGAGCGCATGCACACACCAACACCCACACACGAACCACCGGAATCCATGGCGGTGGCGAGCCCCCCAAAAAAAAAACGAAGCGCGAAAGCGAAGCTAGGGCTTGGCCGCGACCATTACCGGGAGGGATCGGAGGCGAGGCGGAGGCGGCGGCCACGGCGGCGAGCCGGTGCGAGGATACGGGGGAGGTGGTGGGATTTGGGGCGGCGCAGCGGGGCGGGTTTGGTGCTCGCAATACGGAGGAGCATGAGCAAGGCGGATGCCGCGGAGGCGGCACTGTCTACTCACTATATAGCCTCGGCACGTGGACCCCAACTTTTCGAATGATTCTTCGTTGCGCTTTTTACTCTCTTCTTTTTCTTTTTTACCGTTTTACCGCGGCGGTAATTTTGACCGTGGTCCGCCGGGGGTTCCGCCGCCGGAGACTCGCCGCCGACCATCCGCCGGTCGTCGCCCGCGAACTCGGCGAGGCCATGTCGTTGTCACGCCGCGTCATCCCATAGCCGCCGTGCTCGTTGCAATCAAACTAACCATGCCATTAGCGCCTCACAACCACCAAAAAATTAATATACACGGACATGATCAAGTGAAATTTGGGTGGTCGTGTGTACGATCTGGTGTAAATAAAATTGTAATGTTTTGGAGGTGAAGATTAGTCAACTTTGATGTTATTTCTCTTCTCATTATTTAACAGTTATAACTAAACAAGCACACTTAATATTCAGTTTTGATGATATTTAATACAGGTGATATCAAAGTAGTTTTTTACTCTGCCGTTTTCTTAGAACCATGAAAAATGTTGTTCCTCTTGGACTTTCAGATTACCGGTTTAGAGCAGAATGCATGTTCCACAACCTAGTTAGAAAAAAAAAGATTGTCTTGCCATCACATATACAAATGTCAATGTAGGGTTCTTCAACGCTGTTGTTGAAAATATCACTAGCACCTTTGTGATTGTTTTAATTATACTGTCAACCACTGATAATTACACCATGAAATTAATTATAATGTTAATCACTGATAATTATACTATGATATTTTTCTCATGTGTTTTGTCTATCCATGTAGGCGCTGAAAAGGAAAACATAATCACACACTGGTAACATTTGGATACTGTATTAGTTATTTAGTTATTGTTAACACCGTAACATAGTTTCTATGTAAGATATTCTCTAACAATTTGTTTGTAAAACATTAGACGTGGAATTCAAATTACATTTCCACAAAAAGAGGTGAGAAAAAAATACTGTATCTCGTCATACAAGTGACCACGAAATTGTCGAACCTTCTTATTTTTCTAGCTTAAACTAGGTACAATCAACGCAATCTTTATGCGTTGGTCTCCTACCTAAATAAATAATATGGGACTACACATTGACCGTGCATTAGTCGGTCTTTAAGATATATTTGGAATTTCTATTCCTGTCAGCCCTAGAACTCTAAGGATTATAACCATACTACAATTGCTTTTGGATGGTGTGGGGTTACCGCACGCTATCGACGGCGAAGGTAAATTAAGTACTATTAACAGAAAAGTTATAACATTAATATTTACTAGATTATCGTGGATACGTTTTCTAAACCACTAGATGTTACAATTTTTTTTAAAAAAAATATGTGAGTTTCTTAAAAAATAAATAAATATTTTTTAAGTTTGTAATAGAGAATACTTAATTCCAGCTAAGTGACTAATCAGCTTAAAAGCTAAATCAGACGGGGCCTAAACGGATCGGATGGATGGTGAACATCTTTATGATCATTAATCTTGGAGTCTGGATTGATACAGATTCCAAGAAGACACACCCGTTACCAAAATACTCCATCTAGTTTTTAATGTATAACGCCGTTAACTTTTGGACATATGTTTAATCATTTATTTTATTAAAAAAATTATATATTTATTATTTATTTGTTTTGATTTATTTTATCCTTAAAGGCACTTTAAGAATAACTTATATTTTTTATATTTATATAAAAATATAAATAAGACGAATAATTAAACGTACGTCTAAAAGTCAATGGTGTCATGCATTAAAAACTGAAGGGAGTAAAAAAAAAAAAAAAGGCCAAAATGCATACCTGATGCCACTGCATACCTACCGTCGCTTGGTTAATGTTTGCTAGCAAGAGCTTGACTCCAATCTATCCTATACTATAGTTCATCAACTTGTTTTACTTATTGAACGTGTGACACATCTGACATCCCATATTGACCCACTACGTCCAACGAACGACACAGATCGTCCATCGCTGCCTCCCACGCGTGCGGTTCTCCCGATCCCCACTGGCCCCGATTCCCTATCCTGCTCTCCCTGCGCCCTACCCAAATCCTCCTCTCCCCCTCTCCCTGCGCCGCCCCACCAAAAACCCTAGCGCGCCGCCCCTGTCGCATCGCCTCTTCGTCCTTGCCGCCGAAATCCACAAAGAACCACGCGCCGCCGCCGCCGCAACTCTCCCCCGTCGTCGTCGGCGTCGGCGTCCATCTCCCCTCAAGCTGGTCGCGGAGCTCTCCACCGCTCTGACCGCGTCAACCCCACCCACCCCCCACCCCCGGCGTGGATCCATCCCCTCACGCCGGTCCTCCTCAATCGCGGATCCCTCCCCTCACGCAGAAGAGAGACGCGTACGATCTGCATCGCCACCCTAGCAGCGCCGCCTCGCTCACTCAGCCGCACCCTCTGCGTGGTGCCCGATTGCTGGGGAAGGCCTCGCCGCTCGGCTCTCCTCCCCCCCACACCGTCCACTCCGCCACCCCTACACCGGTCGCGATCTCCGTCACCGTCGCGACGCATAGCCCCGTCAGCTACCCTCTCCGAAAATGGCAGATCCACTCGCCACCCTGTACGACGTTCAGCCGCCGCAGCCGATCGCCGGGGAAGGCCTCACCGCTCGGCCCTCTACCCCTCGGTGGCACCTGGATCTCTTCCGCGTCCGACGGTGCGAGAGCTGTGGAGGCGGAGACGGAGGGCAATGACGTCGACGTTGCCGACAACAGGGAGAACGTGGCGGCGGCGGTCCAGTGCTAGATCTACCTCGACGCAGTGGTCTACGGTGAGGCTGTGGTGCGATCACGAGTTCCACCTTGATGAGTGGCTTTTTGCATCCATATCTCTCCGCTTGTTAATAATAGAGTTGTAAATTGACGTTTCTTTGTTTGTTGGGGACGGAAATTTAGTGGATAAAACAATGGTCCTCAATTCTTCTTGGAAACAAGGACTCTATTAGTGGTGTTAAATATTAGGAATTTTGGGAATGGATTAGGTTGGGGGGATGATCAGTGTTCGCATAACCTCGATGACTCTTTGCTGCACGCTTGCACTGAAAATTCAGGGAATCAATTGAATTCCATTGTACTGATGCAAGTGATATGTATAGATCCATTTCTATATTGGATAATAGGATTTTATTTCTGTATTCAGAGAAAATATTTTTATGCTTGAGCTGAACGGCAAACATAAAAACTTTTTAGTGCTTTGTGAATGGTGATGCAGTGACCTCGGTGACGGCGGCGGAGAGGGGAGTGTCTGGCGCCGCCTTCTAGAGGGGGAGGGAACGGGGGTGGGCATGCAGCTTCCTCGTGTCCCTCTCTCAGGGCGAGCCCAACGCCGAGGAGGATGGCGGCAGGGTCCAGACCTTCTTTGCGGAGATGGAGATCGCCATCAGGTACCACCCGCTTTGGGCCAATGCCACCAATCAGGAAATCGACGACGCGCTTGAGGTGAAGGCCTAACCCTTGTGCTCGTTTCGCTGCTGAAATCTGCGCCCAATGCTTTGAATTCAGTTGGACATCTTGCGTGTCTCCATGTTACGTGCGATTAGGGGCTTGAGAAATATATCATGACCAAATTGTTTGATAGAACCTTTGCTTCGTCCGCGGAGGATGTGAAGACCGACATGGATATCTTGGAGAAGATTGGCCTCTTGCAGCGCTTCGTTGGACATACCCAAGGTTCTGCACAATGAAACAGCCTGGCTGGTAAGGCGATAATTGACTCAAAACCATTGACTCAAGCTGCTTTCACCGTTCCTGGTGGTTGGTGTTAGCCAAATTTCAGAGTTTTCATGTGATTTTCAATGTTTAGCTGTATGCAGCCGGTACAAGTTCACAATGCATTGCTACATAATACCAATAGTCTGATTGTAACATTGTGAACATGAACTTATGAGTTATACCCCCCTAATAATATTCATATATGCATTCACGTAAGGTAAATTGCATATTATCATGTTAGGTAAATTCTCTTATATAAAAACAACATTAGCTTGCATATTTTTCCAATGATTGGTTCGTTGATGTCACCCATACAACCAAGACCCAAGTAACATGAACTTCATTGGGATGTTTTGCTATTATATCTTGCAGTTAAAGAGTTGCAAAAGATCAATTCATTCAAATCGCCACAAGAGAAGCTTATTTGCATTAAAAATTTCATTGGGATTACTTGTTAAGATAGATAACATCCATATTGAAAAAATCAAATAATTTTTCTTTATGTAGAAACTATATAATGCCAGGTGAACTGAATTTACCATCAGAACCACGCATCTACTGTGACAGCTCTACAGCCATATGTGCTGTCAGAGTAGTAGTGCTACAGAACCAGTCATACTTCTTTCATCAAGAGTTGAATTTACCAGTAGAACCACTCATCTACTGTGACAGCTCTTTTGATCTATGGCCTCTTCTATAATTGAAATTTCAAATTTGTGATATATGCCTAAGCAAAAGTTGAGATTAAAGTTTTTTTAGTAAGTTTCTCTCTTTATTTGGATTTGCAACCTGCCTATATTCATATCATAGACCCTTTCAAGCTTCTGAATCTTTTGTAAGATCTATTCAGTGAAGTTTCTGTTTTTTTTTGTTCCTTTTGGGTATGATTAAGCTTCTCACGATGCAGTTCAAATGATGGACATTCAGTTAAGCTTATATTTTTATAGTGTTCCTTTTGATTGAATTTTCAGCTCCACTACATATGAATGCTTTTCTATATCATTTGGATGTTTTTTAAAGGTATTGTGTTATAAATAATAGTCAGGTAGACCGATGCATATCAAAATAACGAGTGATTATTTTTTATTTTAGGAATTCCACTTTGTTAGCTAAATAAAAAAGAAAAGCAAAACTGATAACTCCTAACATGTGTTTTTTATGTTCATCCTAGAAAATAATTCAGTCACATTTTAGATGTAATGTTTCTGGAATATATTCATAATTATAAGAAATCAGATCTCTATGCGATGATTTAGAGGCTGCTTAATTCTCCCATTGACCATCTCAGGAATTAGATCACTCCCGCTCTGAGGTTGCTTAATTTGATCATCGGTTTTTGCTAATTGCAACTTAATTCTAGGCATTTCTTTTACTAAGTGCTTCAGGATAGGTTTGTCTGTAATTTTAACGGGAAAATTGCCATAGTCCGATGCTTGAAAGATGACCTGGTGAATATCAGAGTCCGTCCCTTTTGTGTCGCTGAATATGAGGAAGTCATTGCAGCTTTAAGCGTGCATACATAATAGTTATACGTAATACAATCATCTTAATTTGTTTTCAGATTGTTTATTTGTAACTGTACGTCATCGAGGAATCAGTCTATAATTTTAGATTTCAATGGTACATTCTGAATAGAATTATCTTTCTTCCTAAATAGATAGCCATTTCTGCTTTGTAGAGAAACAAAGCATCAAGATGGAAAATCACCAATGAGGAAAGGTTTCAGATTTGCTAAGTGATGCGATTAGCTTCTTCCAGCTGCTAATAGAAGTCCTGGTGTTGAATCTGGTGATTGCAATTTTGAGGTCTCCCTCTCTAAGTCATCTATTCATGCACATAAGTTGGATCTAGCTCTAAGGAATTTCTGTTCATCATGTGTTCTGTTGGATTTGGATCTAACTAGACTTTTACTAGCTCTGTTAGCTGGATTTGTTGGCCATCCTACTTGCTCCTTTCTTTCAACATCTTGATTTGGCAATCTGCTATAATCCTTTCTCTGGTCTTTGATTTCATTATGTTCTTGATTGATTCGATAGTGCACTCGAGCCTCCAGTAGAGCAAAGGATTGGCGACTGTGTGAATTATTATTTCTGCATGTGACATTGAATTCCATGGCAGTTCAATTTACATGACTATACCAATTTCTATAACTTGCAATAATCAAAGTGGAGAAGGAAAAACAGAAGAAGGATGGAACCACTGCAAATCTGTGTGCACTATTACGACTATATATGCATTTATGGTGTAAATTTAACATTTCTATACTTTTCTAGATCCATTTTTCTGTGATGTATGGTGTAATTGATATTGTGAAATATTTATGGAATGTTCGTATAAGAAATTAAGAACAACTGTGTATGTATTAATTATGTTCAAGCGTTGAGACTGCAGTGGGACGAATTGAGCTTTGTAACTGCCATATTGTTTATTCTGGAATCGTAAGGCCAAAATACAATTTGAAGTGGTAGAGCAACCAAAATACTCCCTCTATTTTTATTTATGTGATGTTCTTTAGTTCAAAATTGAACAAACCAATGTCATATAAATAAAGATGGAGGGAGTACATGTGTACCATTTGTATCTTCATCCTGATCATGCACATACTTCTGAATTTAGATGTGTTGCAACTGAATGGTTAATCTATTCTACACCCCTATTGCTAATTATGGACTTTTGTGAGCTGATGTTTTAGCAGTAACTTTTTAATTTCCACGACAAACTGCTCTCAATTATGTCCAGTAGCAAATTTGCTCTCAGTCAAGTTACAATTTTGTAAGGATGTACGTTAAATTTTAGGAATAAAAACTCATGATTGTTGTCTAAATTCAGGTTTTATGCTATGGTTAATTAATTATACAACGTAAACTACTTTAATTGAGGTCAAATATTGATATAGTATTAGCACGTGTATATTACTAGTCAAACAAAAAGAGCACTTGATTTATCACATGGCGGCCTAGGACGTAGTGTATTTATTATCATGCACCACGTCATTAATTCCTTAAAAAAAAACTAATTCCTTAAAAAAAAAATCTTAGGTAGCTATATTTTGAAACGAAAAGAGTATATTGCTACTCTTTTAAAAGAAAAAATAAAAATTCTATCGAATAACTAAGAGAAAATTGTGAACGTGCTAAGAATTTGACCACGGACCTCGTCTATTAAGCGTGATAAAGACAAGCATAAGGTCTAATCCCTCTTCAGAAGAGCATGATTATGACCTCTATGACTTGGTCATTCTCCACTGAGCTGTATATTTTAATTTGAAGCTGATTTTGAATTTTAGAAATTAATTTTATGTGTTTTTTCGTTACATTCAGTTGTCCATCTTCTTTTCATGAATTCTTTTTATAAAAAAAATTCATAAATGCTACTCCATCCTTTTCAGATTATAAGTCGTTTTGACTTTAATCAAATTCAAACTACTTCAAGTTTGACTGAATTTGTAGACAAACATATCAACATCCTTAACACCAAATTAGTTTCATTAAATCTAAAATTAAATATATTTTTATAGTATATTTGTCTTGGGTTAAAAATGTTACTATCTTTTTCTATAAAGTTGGTCAAGTTTAAAACTGTTTTAAGGTTGATCAAAATCAAAATGACTTATAATCTAAAATGGAGAGAGTATAAGACAATAAACAAAAATATAGTAATATCAAGTCAAACTTTTAAATCCAAAATCTCCTTGGATTATAAACCAAGAAGGGACGAGCAGGCTAGCAATAGCTTGACTCAATCGAACAAAAAGAGAACTTGATTTATCGCATGGCGGCCCAGGAGGTAGTGCGAGGCCCTAGTCTGCCAGGTGCCAGCTCGTGACATAGGAACGCAACCTGAATGGGCAGAAGCCTGACGAGAGGACTTTGGTTAGGCTTGAGCTTACCGTGGCACATAAACGTGATGAGTCGTTAGCATATAATTAATTAAGTAACTATTATAAATACAAATAATTAATTTATTTGATTTTTTTAAAAAGACATATATAGGAATTTAATGTAAAACACATGTCGTTAGCAGTTTAGAAAGCGTGCTCACGAAAATAGATAAAGTAATTTAAACTTGAAACTAATAGTAATGGTGCCTGAAAAGCTATAAGTGGCCAACGGGCCTTGCGGACTGGCCCGGCACGAGGCACAGTCTGGCACGCCCGCTACAGCACGGCCTGTTAAGGCACGGCTCCTGTGGCGGGCCGTGTTGTGTCGGCCCACGTTCCGTCCTCGGCCCAGGCACGGCACGTGGTGCCTACGGGCCATGCCATGTCGGCACGAGCCCGGCCACGGCACGTGGGCCGGAGCCGTCCATTGGCACGGCCAGCAGCCACGGGCAAGGCGCCGGCCCATAGCCTGCCACGTGCCCGTCCGCCCTTGTCCGTTCAAATTTTGAATGAGGCAGGGCGCGGAGGAGGCCTGGCATGGCGGGCCCACGCGCGGTGGCCGAGGCGGCACCCTCGCCCAGCTAGGAAATTCAAAAAAATGAAAAAAGAGAAAAAATCACTAGGAAAGTATGTAAACATTTAAATAGTGCTATAAAATGTGGGGAAAATGACCAAAATAATTTCAACAAAGTAAGAAAAGTATGAGGGGATTTGATATCGAATGAGGAAAATTTCATATTTTGTAATCAACAAAAATAGCAACACATTTATAATTATCTAATTAAATTTCTGTATAAATATAGGAGAAAAATAAGTAGTAACCTTTATTGAATTTGATATTACATAGCTGCCTTGTTAAAAACTTTATCATGTAAAAACTTATATTTGAGAAAAGCATGACAAAGAAAAAAGAGTGCAACTATTGGTCAAAATTCAAAAATAAAAATATGCTACTCTAGTTCCTCATTTTCTAGGTAAAGATTGTCGAACTGAGCAGTTAAATCCTGGTTCTCCGTTGTGTGTTGGGCACGTTCCTTGGCTAGCTCCTAGTCTTTAACTGCAAGTAGCATTTCTACTATCTCGCTGCGGAGATTTCTTCTCATCTCCTCAATAATTCTTCCACAAAGACTGAAAACCAATTCGGGGGATATCGTAAACAAAGACGTTGTGAACACATCCTGTGCTAGTTTTGAGAGCACGTAATATTGGCTCTTGTGATTGTTCCACCACCCGAGCATGTTGAGATCTTTCTGGTTGATGGAGTCATTGTTCGAGTAGGAAGTCAACTCATGGGCGTCATGCAAAGCGTGTCCACTACTTGCAGCGGCCAAACTCCCACCACTAGTCCTACAAAAAGAAGAGGAACCACCTCAAATTTTGCTCCACTGTAATTTCTTCTTACCTGGCATAGGGACAAGTGGAATTCTTTGCATGCAAACTCCCTGAAACTTAGTTTCATATTTTTGAAATACTTCATACAATTTAGTCTTAGCATCAGAATAATAGTTAATATAATCAATATTCATTATGTTCCTAATAAGATTTAAAATATTGAGAAATCCCCGCATTTTACCCCTAGGATCAAGAATAAATGCAAAAGCATACAAGTATGAGATTTTCCTCCAGTATTTAAGATATTTCTGTTTCATATGAAATACTGCAAGTCCAAATAGTTGGTCATCTTCATATTCTCGCAATAAAGTAGCAATCTCAAAAATTTTATGCAAAATTAAATTAGCAGTTCGATAGTAAATGTCAGATAAAGTAACAGTTGCATCATAAAATGTTTCAAGGAAGTAATAAAACCTTTCGACAATATGCCAAGATAGCTTTCTCAGAAGCAGTTGTCCATCACTGGTAACAACATTCTTGGTTTGCAAAAAAACAGTTAGTGTTTCTTTGTAAGATAAAACATGCTTCAACATTAAATAAGTTGAATTCTATCGATGGTCCGCATCCGTTTGAAACTTACGTGCACGCTTGTCCGAAGAGATGTAGAATCGCTTTAAGGTCATAAGTCAAGAATTAGAACCATTCAACCATGTTATGGCTTCACGGTTGGAATTAAGATATGCAGTTACTCTCTTAAACTCAAATTTAACTATAAGATTAATAACATGGCATGCATAATATTGATATAAAAGAAATGATTTAGCATAAACAGAGAATAAAGGCTGTAGAATTTCCATTACTTTGGAATTTGCAGCTGCTGTCATAGCCCGATTTTTTGGAAATTAAATTAATTAATTAATAATAGATTTTCTACAATTTATATTAAATTGTATAGTTAATTAATTAAGTAAAGTAAAAATAGGAGATAAAAATTTCTTAAATAAATCATGGTTGAAATTATTTTTAATAAATTCTTTGTGTGTAATAACCAATCTAAAATTTTCTCGGATTTTTTAGAGCTCCAGAAATAATTTTAAAATCACAAAGATCATTTTCAGTAATTATTTAAACAAATTCTAAATTTCTTTTCTCAGGTCATTTCTGGTCCAATCTCTTTGTACCCTTCTGTTCTACCCGGACTCGAGTTTGTCGTCCCCGAATCACCAATTCTCTAAAAAGTCCGACTTCGGAAAAATCCCTCGAAATTCCAAATCCGGCAGACTCGAATATATTTAATTCCTTTTTATTAATTATCCATTATTTCCCTTTGGATTTAAATGTCCTTGGTCTCCATAAAATTCAAATCCCAGATATTCGGAGCTTTTCCAATTTCTGGATCCCATAAAATATTTCCGAGATTTCCATTCTCGAAAACAATACCAAAATATTCGTATATTCTAAATATTTCCCTAAATTCTGATATTCCAAAATAATCCCTGGATTCCCGAAATATTTCAAAATTCTAAATTTCTCAATTTGGCATTTTTCTGAAAACCCCCTCTCTTTTTCTTTTTTCCTCCCATCTTTTTTTTCTCCTTTTTTCTTTTTTCCCCTTCTTTCCTGTTCATCTTCCTCCTCCTCCTCCTCCTTCTTCCTCCTTTCTTCCCCTCTCTCTCTCTTACTTTAGCTGGGAGCCAAGCTGCCCGGCTCGAGCCCCCTCGGCCTGCGCCGCCTCCTCTCGGCCAGGTCCACTGCCGCCGCTCCTCGGCCCACTCCCACGCCCCGCCGCCGCCGGGCCCATCCCGAACCGCCGCCGCAAAGGCCAGGGTCATGCCGCCACTAGTGCCGCCCCAGGACTTCCCGCGCCGCCGCCCTACCCGAGCTCCTTATAAAGCCGCCGCCGCCTCCCTTCTTTCCCCCCTGTGCCCTAACTCACACCGTCACCTAGCGCTGCCGCCGCCGCCGGCAGTCGTCGCCATCGTCGTCCCGTGCCGTCGCTGGTGAGCCTCGAAGTCCGCCCCTATCTTCCTGTTCGTCGCTGTCGACGCCGTCTCCCCTCGGCACTTGCCTTTGTTTCCTCCCCAAACCGTAACCCGCCGCCTCCCGTGCTTCGCCGTTCCATGCCGTCGTCATGGCGTCGTCACCTCGTCGTCTTGCCGCCCTCCGCCGCCGGTCTTCAGTCGCCGACGATGTTGCCGTCGACACCATCCCCCTCGGCCGCCAGGCGCCGGCGCCATGAGGGCACTGGCATGCTCGCGCCGTTCCCTGTGTCACTACCGTGCAGGCCCCACCGATGCTTCCTTCCCTCTGTGCCGCCGACAGTTGGGGCCTGGCCGGCAGCCCCTCCTCGGTGTATGGCAAGCGGGCCCCACGCTCCGATCCCCAAGATACCCAGGCCGTCCGATCTTCCCAAGGTCAATCTAAGCCTTCGGATCCTCATAAAACCTCGAAGCAATCTAGGCCGTTCACTCTCCTCCGATCAATCTCGGCCGCTGGATTTCTTTAACCTATCCCAAAGCCAAGTCAGCCCTAGCTGCCACCTCTTCGCCACGTGGCTGCCACCTCACACCAGCCCACCATCCTCTCTGTTTTCCGGTCTGTGAATCTAGTCCATGAGCCATGTCTATGATGGACCCCATCCGTCAGCTACCTTGAGAATAATTATTTTAATTCGCAAATCCATAGCATATTTTAGGGAATATTTATTTTCTAATTCTTTTCGGCTTTTCTTTGAATTCGAACTTCCAGAAGCCATATCTTTTCCGTCCAAACTCCGATTTGACCCGTTCTTCTTCCTAAATTCATCTAAAATCATAATCTATATGTTTATGTACTTATTATATACTATTTATTTGAAATTTCTTAAGATTTTTTCTTGTTTTGTGTGTAGTCACGTAGATTTCGCCGTTTCGAAGGATCGCGAAGTACGAGAAAGAGTTCAGAAGATCCAGCGAAGACTTTTCTATTGCAAGACAAGTCACACGACAATCCCCTTAAGCATGTTGATCCCATTTGTGAAAAATATTTTATTTTAACGTTATTGCATGCAATATTTTTGAATGTCATTATTACGGGTAATTATTATAAATCCTATATTCTTTGATTATGGCCATTTTGTTCTTGTTACATTTACCTTGATACCTTGGGTGATTAATGTTGACTAGCTAGATATTTAATTAATTATCTAGCTAGATTATTTAGGATCTTGTAACGCCCCTTTGGGTCATTAAAAACCTATTTTAATAAAACCCTAATTTCTAAAACTCGACTTTTGTGTGTGAACCTAAGAACTAAGTGCCGCGGATCTCAATTTAATCCCCTCCTTGAAACTCCGAGATTTCCCCCAAATTCCCTAGTCAAAATCCCGAACCAAAAATTTGAATCTCAAATTTGAATTTCGCAATTCGAATTCCCCTCTCGAAATCCTCCAATAAATTTTTATTCTCCTAGGAAAATAAAATCTTCAACTCTTCTCAAATCTAGGGTCCAATTTCAAATTTTGGAAATCCAAGTCCTCCTTTAAAAATTCCTCTATACTCTATTCCTTTAATCCAAAAACCCCTAATCAAATATATACATATATATATGTATATATACCCACACACACATATAAATATATATGATCTCCAGTCCTAAGGCCCTAGTTTGAATCCCTAGAATTTTGCAAAATCACATATCAAATTTTGGAAAATTAAAACCCTCCAAAATCTCCTAAAATATCTCTCTGAAAATCCCTGGGAAAAAGGGAAAAGTTACTGTTTATTTGGACCGTTCTCTTCTCTCTTCGGCCCATCGGCCCTCGGCCTCCCTCACCCCACGCGCCGCGCCTGAGCCCAACTCCCCGACCCCACGTGTCAGCCGCGGACGTGCCCGACAGACGGGCCCCACTCGGCGGACCCGCAGCGCGCGTTGGATCCGTCGTCTTCCTCCCGCTCTCTCTCGCACGCGTGGCACATGTTCGAGGAAATGGCACCGACAAAAAAATATATCTCCCGAGCCCGGAGCCGTGTCCGACCATGGCTCTCCTCGATTGCGACGCCGGTCAACCGTCCCGCTCCTCCGCCGCCCCTGACACCCTCGGCCTCCCCGCCGTCTCTCCCAACCGCGCCACACCTCGGCCAGCGTAGTTGCCCCGCCGTCCCAATCTCCGCGCCACCGCCATGGCCGAGCTCGGAGCTCGCACCACCGCCTCTCTCTGCTGTTGCCTTGCGCCACTGCTCCCTATAAAAACCCGGCCGCCCTCTTTTCCCCTACCACCGCATCGACCTTCCTCGCGCTCGGCCCTAGCTCGAGCCGAGCTCTGTGCCGGCCACCGCCGCCGTTTCTTTTCCCCTGTTAAGCACCTATCTTATTTCGTTCTTCCCTCCTTGGAATCCTGAGACGTCACGCCCCAACACCCCACCGTCCCGCAGCCCAGCTGAGCCCGCCGTCGACGTCCCGCTGTGACCGCGCACCAACCTCTCTGCTCGCCGCCTCGGGATGCCACCGCCGGCCACCTATGGCGCCCCGGCACCCAAATCCAAGCCGGTCATCGCGGTCCCGTCCCCCACTCCCCATTTCAGTGCCCCCCACCGCCGTTTGCACCGTTCGGCCGCTCACCATCGAACACATCGAGCGCCATCGGCCGTCGATCCCCTCTGTCTCTCTCTTTCTCTCTGTCTCTCTCCCGGTGTTTCTCTGCCCAGTGGCCCTCGCATGACATGTAGGACCCACTGACATGTGGTTCCACTCCCTCTTTCTACCTCAGTGACATGTGGGCCCTACCCCTTCTCTCTCTGACATGTAGGCCCACCTTACTAAATAAGCCTTTCTTTTATATATATCACTTACAAGTGGGCCCATTTCCTCCCCAAGACTGCCATATGGACCCTACAACTCAACTCCTCTCTCTCTGACCATGGGCCCCACCTGTCAGCCAAGGGAATATTCCCTTGGCATATTTCTTTTTCAATTCAAATAAATTCTTTTAATCCCAGAAAATCCAATTAAACTTTAAAAATTCATATCTTTCCAACCGTAATTCTGATTGACCCTGTTCAAGTCTCAAAATTTTTCTAAAATTGAGATCTACCCCATGGCACTATTAGTTATTAATAATATTATTTTATTTCTAGGGTTTTTATGTGTTTTTTCTCGTTACGCGTAGTCGACGACAATGGAAATTTCTTCGGACCTTGGATTTTCGAAGATTTTGAAGACAAAGTTTGAGGCAAGTTACTCCTTGAACATATTGCTCCTAGTTTATAAAATATTTTTGTTTGCTAAATTGCATTTTAGTGCGCACGTTAAATATGTTTTGGCGTCGGTTCGCGCGACGAACCGGCGGACCTACCTAGTAGTTGCAATAACCCGTAGGCTTAAAAAACTTATTCCTGGTTGCTCCACCTCTGTGTTACCTCGACATCCGTGCTCTATGAGCATGGGTATCGATGGTTCCACTTAAATCACATTTGCTGTCCCAATGGGAAAACCTGGGTTTATGAAACCTTTCAACCCGACACGCGGTGTCGGTATGTTTGCGAAATAAAGAAATGATTGCGAAAACTCACGACGCAAAGTGATCGCCTAGGCAGGGACGCTTTGTATTTGCATATAAGGACTGATTCCTTGGGGAATTGCACTGACCATAATACAGTGCGACCACATGGGCGGTATGGGACGCCCCTGGCTAAGTATTCAGCCGGAACATGGTTACCTCGCATGCCAGTAGATGTGGAACGCTGGGATAAGGTGTTTGGGGGTATCTCCAGGTTCCTGAGTAGAGCAAGGAAGGGAAGCTTGCCCAGTACTTGGTCTAGGAGTTTGGGGATTATTTGCAAGCCGAATGCTTGATTAAGTTTGGCCCATCTATCGGGCATGAGGTACTCTGGAATGGCTCATAAAAGGTCTTGTCGCGAACCTCCCCTGGTTGGCCAGTAAGGGAGTAAGCTCGCATCGTGTGGGAAAAGCGTACACCTCTGCAGAGCTCTAAACTGTTCGAATAACCGTGCCCACGGTCGTGGGCGATGTGAAGTGATTTCTCTAGCGTAGATTTGTTTGCAAAGGTTTGCGAAGCAAGTTTGTGGTTGGGAACCGTTACCAAAATTGGTCAGGTCGGTTGATGGATGACCAGTACGTGGTCTGAAACGGTCCTGTGTAGATTGGGATGTCAGATGGCATCATAGTTAGGCTTCCGGAGTGGAAGCAGTATGTGTTGAGATGAAGATATAATGGCTCTAGGAGCCGAAGTTGAGATGTATGATGTCTTGGAGAGGAGAAAGTGAAAATAAAGTAATAGATGAAAATACGGTGGAAAGCTGCTTGAGGGCAGACCCACTCAACCACTATCGTGGTCCGACAGTCGATAAAGGAATAAACTGGGATAGACTTTAAACAATTAAAATTTATTCGTCCGCTTGAGTTGTTGCAAAGCAATTCGCGGACAGAATGAGAATGAGAGCATCTTTCCAGTTACAACTGGATCAACCCCACTAGGTTTTGGAAAATATTTTAAAATAAAATATTTACAAAATAAACCCTAGCCTTCCTTGATGGCCTGCATAACTCACATTTCCAGTGACTTGCTGACTACGTATATACTCAATCCATTATCTTTTTACCCCATCAGGAAGAGTGAAGTTGAAGTGAAGATTAGGGTTTCTTTCCTAATCCCAAGTCGTTACTTGTGGATTGAGTTTTCACTGCGCTGTCGTTCCGCTGCTGCTGTTCTGCTTGCAGGTTACTACTTAGAGCTTGCTCGAAGTCGCAACTTATAAAGGTATAATAGATAAATATATTTAATTAGTTGCTATGGTATATCTCGGTTGACTGCGGGTACCAGCAAGGTTTCCTGGGACTGGTATCAGTAACGTGGTACCGCGGGAGTTGGTTCACGCCAATTTTCTGCAGCGCTCACTCTCTGATGTCACTATAGGTGGTGCCAGGGCGGGGTGTTACAGATTTGCTTAGCCATGCCTAGAACTTTAGCGTCATTTTATGTGGGGAACTACTCAATCACTATGATTTCATTAATTGTCAATGGCTATATTTTCATGACAGTGGTCATGGTTGGTTAAATAAACTTCTAACTAAAACTTAACTGATGGTGGGTTGTGAGCATTAGGGTTGTGAATGTTGCTGGCAGCGCTCATGACAGTTAAGGATCGGTTCACGGACTACTCGTTGCGAAGTAACACTCGTACTAACCACAAGTCAGAATGGGCAACGGCTGGACTCGTAGTGTAGCAAGTTCAACAGAAGGCACCAGGGCGTGTTTGTGGCTGAGATAAGTCCACACATGGCAATCGTCAATAAGTCCATAAGTTTGAGCGTCGAGTCGTCTTGCGAGAAGGCACTTGATCACCCCTACCATAAACTAGAGGCTTAGCGGGAGGCTTATTTGCTGGGCGAGTTGCATGAAAAGTCTTGTCACGATTTCCCCGTTTGCAGTACCATGGTGGTATTTCGGAGCATGGTGACATGTGTGGAATCGTGTCTTGCGGGTAAATTGGTACACCTCTGGCCAGAGTAAGACTGTTTGAATAGCCGTGCCCACGGTTAATGGACGGGCCTAGCAATGTTTTCTGTGATTAGTCTCGCACTACTCATTAATGGTGATAAATGATGGAACTTGATAGCTCCAGTTTGGAGGGTTATGGTTATGGGCCTGAACTGCGTTGGAGTATTGTTTAGAGATTGGTTCAATGTTGATAATAATTAAACTATATTGTTTGTCAATGGTTTTAAATGGAAATGTTTTAAATGTTGTTTATGCAAATAAGACATACTATGTCTTTCCTTTGGAATTCTGTTGTATTATTTGCATTTCCATTTGTGGCTTGTTGAGTACGGTGGGTGGTACTCAGTCTTGCAATATTATAATCATCAGAGTGAAACTTTGCGAGGAGGAAAAGTTTGGTGTTTGGCTTATACCCTAGTTGAGCTACCTATGGCTTGGTGCTAAAGCTACGCTAGTTGCCGTTCCGCTGCTGTTTTCTTCTGTGCAAAGACTAAGTGTCTTTTTTGTAAGTATTTATCGTTATTACGTTTTTGGTTATGATTATCAAATTGTCGATTTGTGTACCTCGGCTAATCCCTGGACGAGGATTTATTGCACAAATTAACTTTGAAAATTCTGGTGAATTTATGGGCGTGACAGCTGCATTATCTAGTGTTTCTGCAAAGATTTTTTTGTGAGGCGCATGTAGCAAATAATTATTTAATAGTGTCCCAGTCTTGGTTATAAATATTCACCAAGTAATAGATTGTGGTCTATCTACTAACAGATTTAAATCTAGGATTATAAGCAGTAGGGATGAAACTGAACGGGATAGATCCCGTACCGACCGTTTTCGTTTTCTATATTATGATACCGTTTTCGACCGTTTTCGAATTTGGCAAAACATAAAAAATTGTCATTTTCAATTGGTTTCACAATCATTTTCAACCATTTTTTGTCCTCATTATTTACTAAAATATAGAAAAATCCCGTACCGACCGTTTTCGTTTTCTATATTGTAATACCGTTTTCGACCGTTTCCGACCGTTTTCATCCCTAATAAGCAGTTTTAATGCAAGTCTCAAATGCAATAGACTCATCAAAGTTTAAAGGTAGATCCGGTCTAGTAATTAAATGAGTAAAGGAATCTCGTGCTACTTGAGGATCGTACTCCTATGCACGTATCGTACCATCAGGATTTAGTAGAAGTTACTGCTGTCGTAGCTGGTATCCTTGCTTCTTTGCACAGGTCTCAGTATGCCGTCTTAAATGCTCTGTTCCATCTGAAGATTTTCCAGATAGTTTAGTTTTATAAATTCTACATTTCGCGTAAGTTACCTCCCTTCCATCAACGCTGGTCTCCTTGATCTCATCAAAATATTGCCAGGCGGAGGATGTTCTTGATCTCTTTGAGCCGGTTGCCGTTAATACGTTCTCGCTCACAGTTCCTGATACTTTCCGAAGTCGTATGTACTTCTTTAGGCTGTCTTTGCGGTGTAGGAGCCGACCCGGAGTCGTCTTGCTCGACGTTTGGGTATGACATCGGCATGTAGCTCGGGTTGAAATCGCTTAGTTGGAATGACGAGTAGTTCGGATCCATCCTAAAATATAAATAGACAAAATTAATTCATATACCGAATAAATAGTACAAACAAATAAGAAAATTCGAAATTTTTTTTACGTTGTAAAGGAGTAGAGCTATGGGGATGTGGAGTAGTGGAGCCTTCCCTAACAAATTTTTGATTTTTAAACAAAATTTATCTAAATAAAAAATAAAGAGCACAAGAGAGCACGAGATGAGAGGTTTGGATGAGACAGAATGTTGACGGTGGCTGCCCTATTTATAGGAAAAAATTTCATATTTTTTTGGATTTTTTTCGTATTTTTTGCCCTCTAACGACTAAATTTGAAAAATAGCCGTTAAATACTAGCTGTTGTGACACATGTCGGCATTTGATTGAACCACCGCCGGGGCAAACTAGTCGTTGGGCGTGCCTATCGTTCCCGCCGTGCCGTTATCGGGCCATGCCCGTAGCGGGCCAGCCATGCCAAACCTGTCCTTGCCGTGCCGGCCTGCTACTGGGACCGGGTCGTACCGTGGCGACCCGACGTGCCGCCCCCAGCCCAGACACGACACAGGCGAACGGGCCGTGCCGGCACGGCCCAACGATAACCGTACCCAAACCATACTGATAAGGTTATTGTGGCAACATACCTAAACCGGCCCGACAGGACACGGCCTGACCGACACTACGAAAAGCCCACAGGAGTACTTCATAACGGATTATAGGCCCATCAATAGCTGACCGACCTGTAATAAATCCAGCCTTTCCTCTCCAGAAAAATAAAATAAAATTATAGGCCCATCAATATCTGGCTGACCTGTAATAAATCCAACCTTTCCTCTCCAGCAAAAAATAAAATAAAATAAATATAATAATCTACAGAACCTGCCAAAAATACAAGCTTCCAACACCGTCTGATTCTCGTAGCGAGATCGGAAGCAGCATAAAGCCGCTATCCCACGGCGAGATTTTCTTTTACCGGAAATGGTTGAGAAATGCAGAAACGGTAAAAAAAAAGAAAAATAAACCGGGGCGAGTGAAATAAACCCGCTTCAGTTCAAAGCGTTCCCCTGTTCATTTCAACCTCTCTCCGGCTCTACCTGTCGCTTCCGCCCGTCGTCGTCTCCCCCGTCTCCGGCTAGGGTTTCCGCGCCCCCCGACGCCCTCGCCTCCGCCACCGCCCTCGGAGACGTCTTCGCCGCTAGGGCGCCCTCCTCACCGCGCCCCATCTCTCTTTCCCTCGCCTCTACGGCTCTACCCTCTCCTCCTCGGCTCGTATCTATTCACCGAGGCGCTGTTTCCGGCGGAGGCACGGGCGGAGGCGTGGCCACAGCCTCGCTCCTTCGCGTGCGCAGCCGGGGAAAGGCTCGGAGGCACGGTGTGGACGACCTCCTCTCCCTCCCAGCCCCCAACCTAGCCTACACCGCTGTGCGTCATCCTCGCGCGCCCGGCCGGCCAACATCTCGATTCGCATCGAGTCGAAGGTATTCATTCTTCCTTCTCTGCGATTGGGTAGATTGGAAATCCGTAGGGACGTGGGTTGATTTATTTCCCTGCAATTAACCCTTCCAATTCGTTCCATTTGCTTAATTTGTTGCATGCGTGGTGCAGTACTAATGACAGTTTATTTGCAAAAAAAATATTTTGGGTTCAGCTGAGCGCCCATGGCCCAATTTAGGTCTGCTCCTCAGGAAAGCGTGGGGGAGCCAGGCGCTGATGTCCCTGTGGATCAAGCCAAAGATGTGGAAGAGGAGAAATCTGGTAAGGGCGAGGATGGCCTGGAGGAGGCTGCTGATACCGTTGATCCTGTGAAGGATTCAGCAAAGCTTAAAGGCATGGATGCAGATGAGGAGGTGGTGGAGCAGGAGGGTGGGGCCGCAGCAGATTCAGCCAACAAGGCAAAGGGTATTCCTGTGACTAGTAACGGTGAGAGGGATGCTGATGGAAATAAGGTGGCTGAAATGGAGGTTGAAAAGCTGGAGAATGGGAATGGACATGCAAAGGCGGACGTTGAGAAGGGCAGGGCGCCAGAAGTGGAAGGTGATAGTGATGGTGATAACAAGGATGCTGACGGTGAGAAACAGCTTATGTCGGCATCAGCTGGGGAAGACGTAGAGGATCCGACGCTGACCAAGCTTGTGAGCAACTCCTTCATGTTTGATTACACCTGTGGTGGTGATGACTCGGGAACTGAGGAGGAGCAAGCTGCTTTCATGAAGGAGCTCGAGCGGTATTACAGGGAGAAGCTTATGGAATTCAAGCCCCCCAAGTTCTATGGTGAAGGGTTGAATTGCCTCAAGTTAGTACAAGGACCTCTTTATCTGTATGTTACCAATTAGCATGTTTTATGGACTATGGACATGAACTAATTTTATCTTGATACCATTTTTGTAGGTTGTGGAGACAAGTGACTGGGTTGGGTGGCTATGATCAGGTACTCATTTTGATGCTGTATTGAATGGTATCTGGGTTACAGTTTCTTTTTTATTACTATATGGCTGCCATGCATTGCAACAGACAGCAAATTAATATACTAGATGATTCAAAATAAAAAATGCAAAAGAAAAAATTATGTTCAAATCTCGAAATTGTATGACCACACGAGATTAATTGGCCACCTACATATGGTCATGTCCAAAGGGTGCCTTTTTTTTAAAAAAAAAAGCTTGCAGACAGCACATACATGTCTATCACTGTGTAACATATACATAGGCCATAGCCACAAAAGACCCTCTGAATTGGAGGTGGGTGTAGAACACAACTGTCACCCCCAACGCCTTTTCAAAGGGTAAACGATTTGATTGTTGCACATATGTGTATTTATGAGCTGGGAGCATAAGCTTATAAGATTACAAAACATTCCAGTTTACTTATGCTTTTCCTTTTTGTACCCGTTGTTCAAGGAAACAAATAATATTTGTGTTATGCAGAGTTGGTCAAGTGAGTTTTTTGGTGATATGCTTATCCAGTTATTACTCCTTTTTATTCTGCTTAGAATGGACAGCCCATTTGGGATTTTGAAAATGATTCCAACAGCAATCTATAAGATTAGTAAAACAAAAAATATGTTTTAGGCATTTAGCAGCTAACGAATTTTTTTGTTATGCTACCTTTGTAATTATAATGTACTTATCTAATTCCATACTTGTATATAAAGTGGAGTTTTGGATTATGATTTGCCTGCCTATTTTTCTTTCCGATATGACCCATCAGATCCTCTTGATGCATTGTGTAGAAAGTGTCTGCCACTATTTTTTCTGAACCCAATCTGATTTCAGACCTTTTCTCCTGAACTGTTTCAACTAACCTGATTGAGTGAAGAAAATAGAGTTCACATTCAACATTTCTATTTTCTGTAACACATACAACAATCTTGATGACAGTTCCATTGGCATAGAAATAACTTTTAAGAGGAAAGGGATGTCTTGTCCATGTTACTTCTCTCCAGAACGAATGTAATATATTTCTTTCTTATTCGCCAAAAGTGATACATAGGCTATTAATAATTTCTGTGTCACTAAAGTATTTGTATGCTGAATTGTGATTTTGTGACATTGTTGTATAATCTTTAGGTAATATACATTGCATGCTTGCTTACTAGTTGAATCAACAGGTGACATCGTGCAAACTATGGCGCCAAGTGGGGGAGTCTTTCAAACCTCCAAAGTATGTTTCTGATTTCTTCTGCAATCATTCCATTCAGGCCTTCTCATTTGGTGAATCTTATTTAAAATGTGCAATGATGGAAGCCTCAAACTTAGTTGGCATGAGCTCATATTTGTATACTCTCATATTTTACACAGGACATGCACAACTGTTTCATGGACGTTCCGTAACTTCTATGAGAAGGTATGTAGATGCCCAGTTTCTGGACAACTTTGTCAGCAGTTTTAGTTCTCTAGTTGCAGCACAATTGTGGTTGAATCCTGTCGTGACAAGGCAATGACAGCCACAGAAGTTAATTGAAGAAAAAGTTTCAATTCATTTAACATATTCTGAAACTTTGCGTTATTCTTGTAAAATGAGTCCTAAAAGTACATGCAACTCTTTGGAAGTTTTGCCAAACTGTCAATATAGGACTATATCCGTGAATCCCATCCCATCTCCATGACTGGCTCTGAGATGTGGATTAAATTTGAAGCTACATTGTCTTGGTTTCTATTACTGGGTAGATAATGACAGCTGCTCGTTTGTGCGATCAGTTTTTCTCTTTGATTGCACAAGCAGAACTGCAAAAGGATCACTGACTGAATGTATAATATATTGTAAACACTAATGCCAGCTTTGTCAAGAATAGTTGATATGGGCATTGATTTTTCCCTCTGTCTCACAGATTCTCTTTATTGTTTTTATCCCATGTAGGCACTCCTTGAATATGAGAAACACAAAATTGAAACTGGCGAGTTTCAAGTTGCCGCATCTACTTTAACAGAGCGGATTGCTTCTGAAAGTCAGGTACAGTTGTATGAATTCCATGATCCATATGGAAATCGGACATAAGCAAGTCCTCTTTCTAACTAATTTCAAAGGAACTAATTTCAGATGCAATGAAAATTCATTCTGCATTTAAATTTTTTACCATTCTATATTGCCAACAGGATGTTTGTTTAGTTGTGTTAAACTAGCAGGAAATATGTTACTTTTGAGATGTGTAAGTAAGGAACTTAAAAGGATGAGCTTATAAATTTGATACAGGTTGGTGGAATCCATGCGTCTGGTTCTGGAAGAGCTAGAAGAGAATCTGCAACCCGAGCTATGCAAGGCTGGCACTCTCAGCGCTTGCTAGGCAATGGTGAAATTGCTGATCCTATAATTAAAGTACGTGTTCATTCAAGTCAAATGGTCATTGGTGACATGCAATTTGTTGTATCAATAACCTTTAGTTTTTACCAGGATAAAGGGACGGTTTCTGTCTTAAAAAAGGATAAAACTCCCAAAAGCAGTGGTACCTTTTCTTGATTTTATTTTTTTAGACATCATTATGCTATCATTACTTATGTTGCAATATTTTAGGTTCTGCCAAGAGGAAAAGGACACCAACCTTGGAAGATGACAGGATGGTACCATATAAATCTGACAAGCTACAGTAAGTCCCATAATTTGAACTTCTTTTTTTAACCGTCATACATAAATCTTGCAAATGGTTTTCACTCGATTGTCATCGAGCATCTATAAGAGCCATGTAATATTGCTATAGGCGTCAGTCTGTTCTTTTGAATGTCATGACGATATTACAAGGCTCATCCAGTTAACTATTTCGGTTTGGCATGCCAGTTGAACTTTTCGCTCTTCCACCTTAATTTCCATGGATGTTAGCTGATGTCAATTATTTCTATTTGACAGAAATGACTCGATGGTTCTTGACCTGGGCCCTCCAGCTGATTGGGTAAAGATAAATGTTCGGAGAACCGTAAGCATCTCATTTGTATTATCAAATTTTACCTTTTTTCATGTTCTTCTGTTCCTCTTTTAGCCATTTCTCTGCAGTTCAGTTCTAGTTCTAGTAGTTCTCAATGAAAGTTCTGAAAAACTACTAGCGAACCACATTGTAAATCTGTAGATCCGGGTCTTCTGAGTTCTGACTACCGTGGAAGTTTAGAAACAGCATGTATTGACCAGAAATCAGGGGGAATATATTTCTCATTGTCATTTTGTAAAGGAAAATTCTTGTTTCTTGCAGAAAGATTGCTATGAAGTCTATGCATTGGTTCCTGGCCTTCTGCGTGAAGAGGTGAATAAATTCTACCGTTCAATTAGCAAGTACATAATTAGGCACTTTTGGTTGAGTTATCATTTATTAAACGCTCCTCTATCATAAGTTGGCAACAATCCTATGGACAAGTTTCGGGTGCACTCAGTGCACACTGGCAGAAGTCCCCCCCAAAAAAAAGAATTTGAACTTCTACATGTACTTCTAATCTTACCCACCTCCCTATAAAATTTCAAGTTTAGAATCATTCTGCAAAAATTCGAATACTGAGTTTGGTTCTAGTATTTCATTATTCATATCTAACATATTGATGCAGGTACATGTTCAGTCAGATCCTGCTGGTCGTTTGATAGTTACTGGAGAGCCTGAGCAACTAGACAATCCTTGGGGTGTTACTCCATTCAAGAAGGTTTGTTAAGTGTTAACCCTTTTGATTTTATTTTGATATTTCGTTTTGTAAATTGAATTCTTTGGTATTGAAAATGGTACACTTACTTTAGGTTATTAGTTTGCCCTCCCGCATTGATCCTCACCAAACTTCGGCAGTTGTCACTCTCCATGGACAGCTATTTGTCCGTGCACCATTTGAGCAGTCGAAGTAATGATGCTCTACAAGATGCAGCGCAATATGCAAGTATGCCCTTGTTCCCCAAAGATATGCTGCAAATTTTACATGTTCTGAAGTTATCATCTGTATGAAAGTAATGAAAATGAAAGCATATTTTAGTGGTCAAATTTTGAGATGCGCAGAGGGTGTCAGTAAAGTGTAGATCTCTGTACATGGTTTCTTGTGGTTGAGTACCGTTAAACTGCGTCCACGTGCTTGTTTCTTGAGTCGTAAATGATGGAACTCGATGTTATTGTTGCTGGACAGTAAGTTGCCGTGGGTTATGATTTGTATCCTTTATTTTCTAGTTGAATTAAATGCATGTTTTCAGACTAGGGCACACTTGAAGTATCCCACTTCCTGTCTTGCAGGGCTGCGTTTGTTGGTGGGGTTTGTGTGATTGACTTGGGCCTAGAAGTTTGTTCATCCTGATCTTCGTTGCAAAGTAGTTACTTTCTGCTTCAAGACTTCTGCCATGTTGTCTCGTCTGTATGAATTAATTCTAGTTGATTAGATTATCTAGTTCTGTATCTGGCAGTGCGTTGACTGTGATATGTAGCTTAAGTTCACCTTTAGTTTAGAATGTTAATAGCCTGCTCAACATGTTCATGATTTCTTTCTTCCTTTTTTTAAACCAAAGAGAAAAGGGGTGATTTGTAGCATGTAGCTTGTAAGGGTATTGCTAATATTCAGTTCTCATACTGTTCAGAACATGAAGACAGATAGATTCTTGGATGTAACTGTTGCCTTGTGCATTGCTGTTGTAACTGTATAACTCAATCGATAAGTTGTGTTGCCATCCCATGAAACTGTTATATGATGGTGTCTCCTCTTTTTCTTTTTCGAAAGTAGTCTCAGTTTAATTACTGGAGTAGCACACTCATTGATTCGCTTATGTTGATTATAAACCGTAATGACTTATCAGCGATTAAAAATAATTTATAGGTAAAACTTCTGTATATGTGTCCTTAGCGATAAGAAAACCCCTAAAATCAACTTCAAAACTAAGTTTTAAAGTTTAAATTTTGCTTGCTTATGCGATTTAAAAGCAAATGTTAAAAAATAAACTGTGTAAAAAAACCCTAAAATCAATCTTAAAATTAAGTTTTGAAATTTAAATTTGGCTTATAAGCCGTAGGATAAAATGCTGGCCTACTGCATGAAGTGAGATATAGCAGTGCTGTCAAGGTAGGACGAAATGAAACAATGTTGCTGTCCTCTTCTCTTGGGTCTTGGCCCCGGTGCCTGCAGAGGATCCAGACACCCTGCAGAGTGCAGATGAACGTACTAGCATACATCTTAAGTGCTTATTATCATTAGTATGTGATTAATTAAGTATTTATTATTAAAAAGTTGAAAAATGGATCTATTTATTTTTTTAAGCTACTTTCATATAGAAAATTTTTGCAAAAAACGTACCGTTTATCGTTTTGAGAAGCGTGCGCGCAGAAAACGAAAAAAATAAGCTGGATGGAGAAGCCATCCCGAACGTTCGGCCCTTAATGTTCCATTCAATTGAATATACCACAAAGTGATTGACTGGTATTAAAATATTTAATATTGCAACAATTATTGTGGAAGTTATGCTTAGTATTATAGAGTTCTACCTTCGTCCATTGTCTAGATACATACCAAAAATTATGTATTTTAGGACTTGATTCTTGTGGCACAATACAACAAGAGTTATTGCAAGGTGCTAAATGTAGAAGCAGATGACAAAACAAAACCATAGCATACATAACATACATGATGTTGAAAACAATCACAAGCAATTCTGCAATTGCAACGTAGAACACGAGATACACTGTCGACATTATTCACGCATGATACACTGACACTCCGTACTGACATAGACGGACACGATCGAGAAGGAAATCGGCACACAAACTTTTTAATCCGTTTCGTGGTGCAACTTTAATTGTTTGGCCACCATGCTTACGTGCGGCTTGATTAGATCACGTGCCAATTTCGCGTCATTACGAGATGGATTAATGGCCATCCTTACGGCTTCTTACCTTTTGGGTTTGTGACGCCGCCGCTGCCGTGGTTGCCACCAGTGGTCGCACGTAGGCCATTACCATCGCCATCGCCATTTCCATCTTCCTTGCATCGGTGGCCACCACATATGCTTGGACCGGGTATGATAGCTTCGCGGACGCCACCAGCACCGCCTCCACCTCCGCCACCGCCACCTGTATCGCCTCCGCCACCGCCACCACCGTTCTCTCCGCCGCCACCTGCATCGCCTCCGCCACCGCCACCACCGTTCTCTCCGCCGCCACCGCCACCTCCTCCTCCATCACCGCCTTGCCCGTTGTCACTACCCCTTCCACCGCCTCCGCCTCCGCCTCCGTTACTACCACCACCGATGACATTTCTGTGACCACCACTAGATCCTTTTATTCTGCCTCTACCACGGCCACCACTGTTGATTCCCCGACCTCCGTTATGGCCACTGCCACGACCTACACCTTTTCCCTTACCTCTACCCCTGCCCCTTCCCCCTCTTCCCCCATCATCTCCATCATCACCATCATCACCGTCGTCACCTCCGTTTCCACCACCACCACCTCCTCCACCGCCGCCGCCTCCTCCACCACCACCTCCCAGTCCTCCACCGCCACCGCCACCGCCTCCTCCTCCACCACCACCTCCGCCTCCGCCGCCCCACGTACCCCATTCCCGCACACTCTTCAGATGTTTCTCATCTCTCCTGAGCACCACGCTATCGTCGCGCTCCCCGACACCGTTCGGCGTCGCCACAGCAGAGGAGGCTGCCTGCAACTCATCCTCCGCCAATGCCAGCCGCAGGAGCAACGCGCCGGCGGCGAGGAAGAGCAGGCCGAGTCACGGAGCTCTCTTCCTCTGGCCCATGTTGCCTCGCGTACACACTAGCTAGCTCACTTGCTTTGCCTTCTTCGAGTGTGTGAGGCTGTGAGCTAAGCTGCCATTTTGAGTTGGCTAGCTAGCTCGCGTATTTATAGCTTCATGATGAGCAGAGCACTGTAGATCCATGCACTGTAACTGTAAGTAGATGTGATGCGTGTCCATGTGGGGGTGGGGGCAGGGAGGAGTGGAGGAGTTCGTGTAAATCGCTTCCGTTGCAAGCGATGAAGCATGTGTAACAGTGGCCATGTATACGCGTGCTAAGATAGCAGCTTTCACATTGTGGACATGCATGTATACTACTCCCATGTTCTAAAATATAACTGTCTATGTTTAAAACATAAAGGGATTAAGAATTGTGATGTAAAGTCAAAAATACTCTCATTATAGTGTATTTATGGGGTACGAGGCCCATTTTAGTTGGGGTTATATGGATCTAAAGATAGTACGAGAAGTTTTGTGCCAAAATTCACCTTTTACACATTTTAGGTATGTATATTTGGGACAAATTCAAACTTTAATGATAGCTATATTTTGAGACAGAGAAAGTATATCTAAATATATGTACCCATCAATATGTATAGTTTTATTAACTATTATCTATAAGAATTTCTACTGGCGTGCATGGTTTGTTACGGGAATAGATTCTAATCCCTCGAGTTTAATATAAATGGTTGTAAAAAAAATCTAAAAAAATTGACAATGTAGAGTATATTAATATATATCACTCCACCAAAAATCAATTTCAAACTCGATCTACACATTGAGAACAAAAAGACAAATTTGGGTATGAATAGTACATTATTGTTCATACATTGAATTTGTCTTTTTTATTTCTCAATGCGTGAGTTGAGTTTAGACTTAAGATTTTATGGGTTGTATATGTATGTTGTATGAATGTTGTTAAATTTTTTGGAATTTTTCCATAACTATTTGAGTGGTGTTTGAGTAAACGAGGGGACATTCCCTCAAGAGTTTTCCGGTTTCTTACTCCTTCTAAGGGGAAACTATTTTGATACTTTGAGGGAATAGCTCCTCATTTGTTTAAAAACTATCCAAATAATTATAAAAAATTCTCATAAAATTTGAAATTATTCATACAACATACATATATCAATCTAAAAATCTTAGGTCCAAACTCAACTCACATTAAAAAAACTAATTCAACCTATGAATAGTAGTGGTACTATTTACACCTGAATTCGTCTTTTTTGTTTCTCAATATTTATGTCGAATTTGAACCTGATTTTTGGTGGGTTGATAGATGTCATTATACTCTACACATTTTTCAAGTTTGTCCAAAATTTTTCACAACAATTTACATTAAATTTGGGAGAAAAAGATATATGAGAGGATATCTCCTCGAGGGATTAGAATCCGTTCCCCTTCTAAGAGCAAGTATAGCATGCTATAATCACTTCTTTGTATATGTGGGAGAGAGAGAGAGAGAGAAATAAATGAGTACAGTGGCAGAGCTAAGAGTGTTCAGACATGTCATCAACTGATCACTCTATTCCGCCACGGAGTGAAGAGTATAATGATTGGGTAATTATCTGACTTACTCCCTCCGTTCCTGATTGATCGTCATATTCTGAAAAATGAAACGTTCCCAATTGATCATCACAAAAGCCCTCCGTCGCAGTGGCCGTCTCGGGTGGGAAGCAGTGGCCGTTCAATCCATGCGACTGCTCCTCTCCCTTTTCATTATTGCGTCAGTATGCAAAGACAGCTGGCCGAGAGCATGATGTGAATTGGGCAACTGCTCATCTCCTCTTCTACACTGCTCATAGCACTCTCTTTTCTTCTCCACTACTCAACTTCATTCACCACCACCGGCTGCATGGGATGGGCGACGACCTGGTGCATGATGTGAACTGGGCGCCGGCACCGGACTCCTGTGATGATCAAGACGGGCAAGAGGATGCCGTGGCCGAGAGCGAGCGCCAAGAGGCCGATGTGATCATGGGAGATTTCGACGATGTTCACTTTGTGGTGGACTCCATGGCCGGTGACACCGAGGTGCCGGATTCGCACGTTGCCGTAGACGTCAAAGCGGACGACATCTCATATTGGTGCGATTGTTGCAGTCGAGTCCATGGTGATGAGTGGTGGTGTAGTTGCAAGGGGCCATGCTCTTGTTGTGGTCTCGTGCACAGAGATTACATGTCGACATCTTGGATCTACAGCCTCGACGAGTTCAACTGTGAGGTACTCTTACCCGATCTAGAGGCTGTCGAGATAGATGGCGACACAATCGTGCTACCGTGGAAAGAGCGCAAGATGGGCGACGGCGTCATCAAGCTTGCTACTGTAGATAAGCAGGCGAGTTGCAATGCTGTTTAGTGCTGTTAGTTTGATGATGTGAGTTAGAGTGGCAAAATCTTTGTTAAACGTGCTGTAACCGTGAAGCTTTTTGAAGTTTATTGTTTTCGTAGATGATTTTTGAGCATTTGGTTATTTGGTACTGTCAAGTAGAGCTTAAATTCAGTCACTTCACTTGTCAACTAGAGCAAAATCACTCACTTGTCAACTAGAGAAAACCAGAACTAGAGCAAAATTAGTCACTTGTCACTAGAGCAAATTTTCAAAATTTAGATTTCAGAACTAGACAATTTCAAAACTATGACAATGTCAGCACTTGACAACTTGTGAACGGTTCAATTCAAATTTCAGAACAAGAACTAGTGCAGTTTCAGATTTCAAAACTAGACAATTTGATCGATCTAGACAATTTCAGCACTTGGCAACTTGAGAATGGTACAATTCAAATTTTAGAAGAAGAACTAGTACAGTTTCAGATTTCACAAATTGACAAATTGCAATGCTTGATTGTAAAGCTCTATATCATATTGCGAGCTAATGGGAAGATCACCATGCATCTCCAATGTCGTCTTCTTCATGTGTGGGATGATATAGTGCTGTCCTCCATTGTGCTTCATGATCTTCATCATGCAAGACTGTTGCGTAAGGAAAACCCGATTGACCCTTTCCATTGGGTACTCTAGATATGCTTGATCAACCTTTGCCACAATTTGATCGATATTGTTTGGAGTGCCTTTCTGAAACAATGTCTGGATTGCTGCAAAAAAAACCCGAGATCCAATACATTAAGATTAGGTGAGTTTGGAGGTTGGCATGTTAGCCATATGTTCCACCCATCTGCTTGAGCAACTTGTATAAATTCTGGTTCGTTTACGTCAATATGCATCTTGGCGTTGTCATGTTGGATTAATATTTGCAATCCTTTTTCATTGACCGGCCACTTTGCTTTGATTGCGGGGATGGCCTTGTTTACAATGGATTCTCGTCTAGTTTCCTTAGTAACCGACGTCATCGCTTTTGTTACCGAGGTACCTACAATAGAAAAAACGATTTTAGCATAAGTCAATTTAAATAAAGATGGCAAAGTTGAACTACATTTGCATGTCATACCTCTATGCCTATTTGTGTTTGATCACTTAGCTGGCTCTATATAGACAAAGGGAAAGATACCAATTTTACCATCAAATACGCAATTACCCTGCTCATCAAATCTGGGTCGAGTAACCGCAGCAAGGAACATCACCTTCTCTATGAAGTTTTTGCTCTTAACCTCGCTTTCCGATCTTGGTTCATCATTGGCGAGATAATATTTCTGGTTCCGCCTTGTCTTGTAGAACCATTTCTCACAATGTACACGATGTTGTACATCGGTTTGAAACTAGGAGCACGGTTTACGACGTATAGTACCATGGACAAGCAATACTGGATATGAATTTTTTTGTTGTCATCAGTCAAGCTAAACTTCAAGTCATTGGTATGCCAACAAAAATAACGTTCCTTATAACGTTTATAAAGTGTGGTTTTCTTCACCCCAGCACATTAGCAAGATCCTGGAAAGTTGTGCGCTCCCTCAAAGGCACATCTTTAATGGCTTCTATGTCTATCTGTACTCTTTTACGACCACAATTTTTAAACAGATTGTTTTTTACATCTTCTATCCCACCATAATCATGTCCATTATACCACACACTTTGCACAACTCTCTGAGGCACACCAAATTTTAGTGCAACCTGCTTAGACACTCCACGATGCAACACTGGTGAGATTATATTGGTATCGCTGTATAAGCCTAATACGACGATCAATCGGAAACAGACAGAGTATCTCGGATCGACAGATGGTGTCAGTGGTCACGAGGGAGCTCAGAACCACATGGACGAACTTCCTAGATTCTGAAAAGGATAAAATTAATGTGACAAACCAGGTCGAAAATCGATTGGTGGCTCTTTGCTTGAGCAACAAGTCAAACGCATGCACATATACTTCATAAGCTACGGTAGTAGCCATTCTTCGACATCAAGAATCCGATATAGAACCAAAGAGCAATCACTACGAATCCATGACAGTGCCAAGCAACGAGCTGTATACCAGGAATTTTTTTACCATACATCGTACTATAATATAGAAAACTAGTATGGATGAAATCTAACCATTCATTTATATAAGCATTTTTATAAGTGCACAAGCGTAGTTAGCGTTTAATTATATACTCCATTCATCCTAAAATATAGCTATTTTTAGTGAATCAAGTTTTGTTCCAAAATATAACTATTTATAACTCTATTAATACTATTATATCTATTATACCCCTACCAAACATCTCATGCTCATCAATCACCCTACTCCCTATAAGTCGTTCTTGCATTAATGAGGGACAATGTGATCTTTTTCACCCTATTTCTTAATTTTTTCTTAAACAACCTAAAAAGAGTTACATTTTGAAACTGAGAGAGTACACATTATATTAGCTGTGTCCGTACATCTATAATTGATATACAGAGGCCGTGAAGTATATTTTCATTATGCATGCATGCCTGGTTAATTTGATATACACATGCACCACACACTGCACCACTGATCCAGCTATAAAAATAAATCTCAGAAATCTCACGTGAGAACGAGTAGAACCACTGTGATCAGATCACCGCGACGTGGTTAATTTGATCTCTGTTCGGCATCGTTGTCGCGGCCGTACGTTTGTTCGATCGCTAATGGTTTTGTCGACGCCTCTGCCTGCCAATGGGAAGCCCATGAATTGCACAGATAAAAAGAAGAAACATATCGATCGATCATCGATCTGGGTGTGATTAGTGAGTGCTAGCACGGCATGCACACTAATTACTTTAATTAATTGATTTTGCTGCATGAATAATACCGGTGCGTCGTGATGGTAGGTTGGTTACTTGAGTTGGAATGAAATAATGAACTCCTTTGTGAAGTCAATGTAGTTAATTATTCGTACATGGATGGTGATGCTGCCCAAATTAATATCGTTCCACGCATAATGAAATCGTGTTAAGAGGAGAGTGTAACACGATGCACTACTAGGCAGCAAGTACGCGAGCAATAATTGCGGGCCGGGCACCATCGACATGAATCATGATGATAGCTCTGGCCGTTTAGCTAAGAAACAAGAGGAAAATGAAAGGCAAAGTTAACAGCAAAATTAATGTTGTTCATCAGGAGATCGAGTGCGTTGAAATGTAACACAACCCAGTGTCCTCACTGTTCAGATCAGAGAAAATGAGAGGAGAATTAATGATACTCAACTCACCATTATATAAAAGCATTGGGCGAGATCTACCATCACAAATGACAACGAACAAAATAATTCGCCCTGGATATAGCTTCAAATGATACAGACACCTCGTGTTTTGTGCACCTGATCAGCCGCCATATTTGAGGGGACCAAAGAATAGATCTCACCAGATCATTTTAAACAAGTACTACCAATTTTAAATAAGTACTACCACACATTACAGATTCACAGCATGCAAAAGTAAACTCAAAACTTTACCAGTAATTGCCTATCGCTATTACCTTTTCTTCTTTAATCATTTCCTAATCATAATGGCCTAGCATCAATCACAAGGCTACTGCCAAGATAAGAGAAGGAAGGCTGGGCTTTGCTTGAAAATAAAGCCTTTCATATTTGATAGCTTTATCCACGCACCACTTAAAGTGGAACAGAGCTGACTAACTGAAGCATCCATCCTTCTCCCTCCTCCATAGCTTTTGACTTGCAGAAATGCTAACGACCTTGAATATGACACCAGGAAAATTAAAGCCAGTTCATGCGACATGCGATCTGCTTCAATCAGCGGATCTCACCCTCCAGATAATTAACATTATTCGTCAATGATTTCTTTCAGTAATCTGGCAATTGTACAATGGTACCGATCACATTGCCAACGCTCTTAACTTACACATCTAAACTACTGCCCTGGTGTGCATGTCCTCTAGGCTCTTGCATGTTACAACTAATGCTACAAAACTGGAAGGTTAATGGTACATGGTCGCGCCCCAAGGGAGTCCACAGGAGCAGCAGGTTACGAACAGCATGGTGCGCTTTCTTCCTTGAATCTCCGAATTCATTCTGGAAGCACATGCATGCTACAAACTCGAACAGCACAGGCATGCCAATCGATGTTGGTTCCTCCCCTTTGTTCTTAGAAGTGAGCTTAAATCTCATCATCATCATCATCATCATCCATAAGTTCATCTGGAAGGTGCACTTTCTCCATTGCAGACTGCCATACATCACATGGACATGGACATGTGACTCAGTTATTCAAACGCAGATGAAATGCGGCGTTGAGATTGGTATGGTAATGGTAAGATATTAAAAGTGAGGGCAAAATTTTAACTAGCAATGATTGCTGGGCCACCCTAGGAAGAGACACCAAGATAAGTTCTTTAAAATAATGTAGTGCAGGAAACAAAAAGGAGTTGGAGGGGGGCAGGTGGAACTTCGTGAGTGGGAGAAGCAAAGATAGTGTACTATACCTTAATTATAGCAACGTCAGCAGAAGGAGGTTTCAAATCCAGGGCAATGCCAAAGCAAAATACAGCCTTGTCAAGAATGTTAAGTTGCTTGTAAATCTTCCCCATCAGTGCATACATACTACTCTCATGAGGTGCAATTTCCTTTAGCCGTTCCAACTCATCCAGAGCTTCAGGGTATTTTTGTAGGCCTAGAAGGATTAAAGCCTTTTGATACTTGGGGAGTGGATTCTTCTTATCAGCAAATATAGCCCTCTCCATCATTTCCAATGCTTCCTCATTCCTCTGATAAGTTTAGATTCAGAAAGGAGGTTTATAGTTAATCACTGTACAGAGATGAAAATTCTAGTTTTGAGGGTACGTGAAAAACAAAAATTATTATATGGTATTATATCACCTTTAAAGCATGCAAGGCCATCCCAAGATAACACATAAGAACAGAAGAGCAAGGATTTATCTGGAATGCCCTTCTGAAATGATGCTCAGCAAACTCAAACTTTTCCTGGCGTAGGTACACCACTCCAAGGCCATACCAGGCATTGTAGTGTCTTTCATCTACCTGAAGTGCAGAGCGGTACAGTTTTACACTGTTCTCATAATCCTCCAATGCAGAATACCTACAGTTCCAAGGAATGGCAGTATGATTAGAAATTTGACAGGTGGTCTCAAACATAAATACAGGATGTTTGTTCATATGTGCACCAGTTATAAGATACTATGAATGAGAACATACTCGTGACCGCATAACGTGTGAGCGTATGCAACTCTTGAGTCAAGCTGTACAGCACGTTGAAAATTCTTCAAGGCAGTCTCATGATCTTTTCTCAAGGCAAAGCAATTTCCCACTGCACACCTTTTGCACATTTTAAAACAGATACATTAGAAAATGTAACACCATAATATGTCAGCTTGAAAGCACTTCCACTAAGATCTATAATTGTCTCCTTGATTCATCCAGATTGTTTGCACCGCAACAAGACAAAGTTAACATGACCTAACAAAATCAGTCAACTAGATGTGTTGCTTTAATCATCTATTGAAGTTTACTTTCAGTAAACACCATTTTCAGAGTTTTATTTTGGCATGTCGGCTCAAAATATTATTCACTTTCTGAGCATATAAAGACAAACCATGCTTGTGGAGATAGTCGATCAATAGAAACAAGCTCTTGAGCAAGGTAACTTAGCCGCATTTCCTCATTCAAATGCTGCATAAGAGAAAAAAAAAAGAGATAGTGAACTTGAGGCTCAAGGCCGCAATAAAGTAGCCAAGTACAAAAGTAATTAGTTCATTTACATAAAGAACAGTGGAGTAGATGTCCATTCCCTCCAATGTACATGGTGATAATCGATGTGCTAACTCAAAGAAATGATCGGCTTCTAAATAATTGACCAGTTCAAAATATGCCTTCCCAACCTGCACAGTTGACCAAAATGAAAACAGTTTTCAATTGCCAAAAGAAACAAAATTACAGGGCACCGTTTATATATGTACAGTGAAAAACATCATGGTATGTTTTTTTATTAAGATGAGTATATAAAAGTGGAAATTAAATACACCAGATATAGAGGTTCATGTGCAGATATACATTGTTATGTTGTAACTGAAAATTACAAGAAACAATCAGCATTCAGGGTCAATGTGCAAGTTTATCATTTACCAATGTCAATTCTCAAATTGACTCAACTAACATATCTACAAACACTATCATGAATTCATCAATTTATCAGGTTGAATTAAGTCAAGTCCAAGTTTTTCAAAAAGAAAAAAAAAGAAGGAAACAAAGTTGCTATCCATTACTGTATGGACCCTGGTCCCTGGATCATAACTATACAGACCCTATGCCTCATGCCCTAACATAAATATCCTATGCCTCATGCCCCCATGCCATAACATAAATATCAAAAACATGAAGATAAGTTGCCAAGCATTTTGCATGGGCTGTACCTGGCATAGAACCCATCCAGTATTAAATTGTGGCTCTGGGAGCTTTCTATATACTTCCAATGCTTCCTGATCATTTAGTGAATGAAATCAACCACATAACTGGATAGTAAATAGGTTAGCATTTCCAACACAAACAAACATACCTGACACTTAAACAAGCAAGAAAGCCTATATCCTTCCCCTAGTGTCCGCAAAAGTGCCAACAGCTCCCTGATACCAATAGCTAATTTGGAGTCTTGTGACAGAACTCGTTCAGATTTATCTTGCTCGGAATATCTTCCATCGACTGTATTTGCAGAAGATGAAGTTGCTGCTACATTATCTGTCCACATTTCATCGACAGTGTGATACCTGTTTCCTAAGATTCAGAAGGGAAAAAATACATTGTGAATATGAATATACCATTCAACAGTGCAACCTGATGTGATTATTATGATAATTATAATTTCACAATCTACATAATTATGATATAAAAATAGATAAGTTGAATGGATTGGATGATCCAGCATCCAGTGAAGGAGAAGGATATGGGGTCATTTAGTAGTCTTTAAGTTTTAGGGCTCTTGAAACAAGATTCATGGTGAAAAGAAGTTTCTTTCAATATTTCATCACAATAATCAGGGGAACTTTATCTAGAGGAATGAAAAGTTCAAACAAGCAATGAAACAGTAAAAATGAATGAATCTTAATTTAAATCTTCATTTATTATTAGGACTATTGATCCAACATGCCACGCCAAGGAAAAAGACAAGCAATTCTACAGTTCATATGCTACATGAAAAAGAAACTATAAGTAAATAATATCAGAGACATAATTGAATATTGGAACAGTGAGCTGATAATGTTCTCATTGTGTTATAGATGCTTAAGATTTCAAAAAAAAAAATAGAGATATTAAAAGGTACGGAATCACAAAATGAATAGCCAAATAGTCAAAAAATTTCACTAAATGAATAGCTAAATAGCCAATAAATTCATTAAGTAGTTGTATAATGTTTCTTAGCATCCTAAATGCCTTGTGAGTTGTGGCTTGGTGTTATAATTGTACTTTCCAAATGGAACTAACCATATAGTTATGGAAAGAAATAACAAAAAAATTACAATCTTGGTGAGTTAGTTTAACTAATGTGAACCCATGGCACATGAACATATAAGCAAATATGCAGATAGATCCTGATTGCACAGGATGTATAACAACATATCAACCACATTTTTGCTAGGTTTATATAATTTGATAAATCATCCATATCGAAATGATAATCACCTTCATCAAAATTTTCTGTGGCCTGCGGTTTCCCTTTCCTAACTTGCACGGAACGTAGGGCTGTTGAACACAATTTTGATGGTGTGGACGAGTTTACTCGCAATTTACCTGACGGGTGATCTGTTCCATTCCCTCCAAATTGAGATATATTTGAGTTCGAGTTTATTGTTGTATCTCTAGAAAGTCTTGCACTTCTTCGAGGAACAGAATCACTACTATGATTAAACAGCCTTCCAGAAACCTGAGGAAAAAATCTTTAAGTCTAATATCATCACAAGCTGGATTTAAAGTATGAATGAACATATTATGTGGACTATCAACAGAAGGAACATAAAAGAGAGTGTACAGCTAAACCTCAAAATAACAGAACACTAGAAACATTTCCAATATTAAAGGTGAAGAGGATAAGGGAATAGGCAAAGATAGAAAACGATGCACAACCTAGCAGCTATGATGTTACATAAACACCACCAGAGACGTATTGCAAGGTATTAAAAAATCAGCTATTACCAAGTATACTATCTTGTCACCGGGGCTGGGTGTTGATACAAAATTGACTGGTACTGTCAAAGGGAACTATTCATATCCAGTGAATCTTTATTAATGAGCAATACAAACTAACATTAAAACAAGAAGGCTGCAATCACAAACTTTGGAGTGCAGACCAGCTAAGGTAATAGCAAGGGATCTACATCCTGAATCCTGATAGAAGGAGCATGACTGAGTATTAGGCTATAAGTGCAGCGAGCTAATGAATACTAATGCATTAGCAAGCAACAATAGTATGCACAACTGGAAAAGATCAGCACGTGGTAAAGCAACCATAAGTATGTGGTTTACTCCAAACACCATATCATTTTCCTCAAGAGGTTTAATTAACAATTTAAAATACTGAAAGAATATCCACCGAGAGAGAACTATGAACTACAATGACTATAGGCCATTAACACCAAGAGAAAAACCTAGGGGCCCAAGAGATTAGTAGAAAATAAAGAAGTTGCAAGACAGTTAATGAAACAACAACCTTCTTTAGCCCTGCCTCATCGATGTATTTTCTTCTAAGTGTTAGGTTCGCAGCATTAACCTTTGGTTTGGAAGGAGCATTGCCACCTGTTGTATTCTGATAAGCATGCATGTTCCGGAAGAGTGGTGGTGGAGCAATAGCAGAAGTCTGCAAAATCAACTTAATTAAATAGGAAAATGGACAATGCACCCATAGGTCACCAGCTTTTACACTATATGATGTTGCTTAAAGCATGTTTTAGGCTTCTGTTACTCTTTGAAAACTCACCATCAAATCCACAATGTGTTAGAAGAACCAAAAGAGACAAGTTTGCTGTGAGTAGAATATGTGTTTCTTACCTTTTCCTTGTGATTTATCATTTGGCAGATTGTTCTCATTTTTGTTACACACAACATGCAATTAATTTGAATTTGATTTTTTTTATGCATAGTTAGAGTAAATGATAAGTACATCCAGAGCTTCTCTTAATCTTTTTCGTGATACTTTGGAGCCAAAATTGAAAGTTGAGTGCATGAGTGCACTGCAAAGCATAAGTTCATAGGATATGTTGCACTCCAAGAGCTGCTGTATGAAACCAAGTTGTTACTTTTACTTTTCAAAGTCAACAGAAAAGCATATCATACAAAGAAACAATGATGACAATGAAATGCCAAGCTTTGTTGCAAACAAAGATGTGAAAAGAATCTGGATAAACCAAATGTGCAGATAGTGGAGAATTCCTGGATGCCTAGCATGTTTATAGTACCCATTGATTTTACCTAGTTAATCCTACTGGGCAAAGAATCAAACAAATTCCACTAACCTGTGTTGCAGTTGGCGATGGAGTGTCAAACTGTGATAAGTTAGATGGTGCACCGTTCTGCACATGCAACGCAGTTGACTTTACATGAGGATAACCAGATACTTCTGCTGTGGTGTTAGCATGCAGCTGTTTAATTTGCTTAGGGCTATCACCGAGGCATGCTGACACATTGGAGGATAGAAATCGATTTTCATTGACAAAATTTGACTTTTCCAGATTTGATGTGGATGTGTGTTCCTGCTGCAGACGTAGAGCCGTTGCTTCACTGAAACATTCATTTGCATCTTCAGCAACACCTACAAGATAGTGACACGCATTTTAGTATGTGCTAGTTTTATATTTAGCAAGGAAGATGCCTTTTATGCAAGGACTGCTGAACCATAGTGTAATTGGTAGTTGCTACCCTATGCAAGGATAATAATGTGTGACACTTGTTCAGCATATCAATGGGCATGTACTCCAATGAGCTAATCCCCTCTGTTAATTTCTATAAGATGCTCTCTAATTGTGAGTTTTGTTAACAATAAAGTCGTGATAACAGGAAAGTATTTCAAATGTGAATCCAACTGCACCAATTTCGTATTGGAAAATCGACATGACGTTGGACTATTTGTTGGTAAAAAAATCACAAAGTTTGAATCTTGAAAAACATGTGTACCAAAAAATTAACAGAGGGTGTAATGAACCTACAACAACAACAACAAAGCCTTTCAATCCCAAGCAAGTTGGGGTAGGCTAGAGTTGAAACCCAATAGAAGCTGCAGATCAAGGTTCAGGCACATAAATGGCTGCTTTCCAAGCACACCTATTCAAAGATAAATCTTTGGGTATATTCCATCCTTTCAAGTCCCTTTTTATTGCCTCCTCCCATGTCAATTTTGGCCTTCCCCTGCCTCTCCTAATATCACTGTCGCGCCTTAGGATTCCACTATGCACTGGTGCCTCTGGAGGTCTCCGCTGGACATGTCCAAACCATCTCAACCGGTGTTGGACAAGCTTCTCTTCAATTGGTGCTACCCCTAGCCTATCACGTATATCATCGTTCCGGACTCGATCCATTCTTGTATGACCACAAATCCAACGCAGCATACGCATTTCCGCAACACTTAACTGCTGAACATGCCGTCTTTTTGTAGGCCAACATTCTGCACCATACAACATTGCCGGTCTAATTGCTGTTCTATAGAACTTGCCTTTTAGCTTCTGTGGTACCCTCTTGTCACAGAGAATACCTGATGATTGACGCCACTTCATCCACCCCGCTTTGATTCTATGGCTAACATCTTCATCGATATCCCCATCTCTCTGTAGCATTGATCCCAAATATCAAAAGGTATCCTTCTTGGGCACTATTTGACCATCCAAACTAACACCCCTCTCCTCATGTCTAGCAGTGCCGAAGTCACATGCCATATATTCGGTTTTAGTTCTGCTGAGCCTAAAACCTTTGGACTCTAGAGTCTGCCGCCACAACTCTAGTTTCCTATTTACTCCCGCTCGGCTTTCATCAACTAACACTACATCGTCCGCGAAAAGCATACACCAAGGACATCCCCTTGTATGTCCCTTGTGACCTCATCCATCACCAAGGCAAAAAGATAGGGGCTCAAAGCTGACCCTTGATGTAGTCCTATCTTGATCGGGAAGTCACATGTGTCACCATCACTTGTTCGAACACTAGTCACAACATTGTTGTACATGTCCTTAATGAGGGAAACGTACTTTGTTGGAACTTTATGTTTGTCCAATGCCCACCACATAACATTCCTTGGTATCTTATCGTAGGCCTTCTCCAAGTCAATAAAAACCATGTGTAGGTCCTTCTTCTACTCCCTATACCGCTCCATAACTTGTCTTACTAAGAAAATTGCTTCTATGGTTGACCTTCCGGGCATGAAACCAAATTGGTTCATAGAGACCCGCGTCACTCCTCTTAGGCGATGCTCGATTACTCGCTCCCATAGCTTCATCGTATGGCTCATCAACTTAATTCCTCGATAATTAGTGCAACTTTGAATGTCTCCCTTATTCTTATAGATCGGTACCAATATACTCCTCCTCCAATCATCAGGCATCCTGTTTGACCGAAAAATGTTGTTGAACAACTCGGTTAGCCATACTATAGCTATATCCCCTAGGCATCTCCACACCTCGATTGGGATACCATCAGGACCCATTGCCTTACCCCCTTTCATCATTTTCAACGCCTCTCTGACTTCTGATTCTTGGATCCTCCGCACAAAGCGCCTATTGGTGTCATCAAAAGAGTCATCTAACTGAACGGTTGTGTTCCCGTTCTCACCATTGAACAACTTGTCAAAAGAGGGTGTAATGAACCTAATGGCTAAAAATAATATGCCAGTTTATTGATTATGTCAAGCTAACCACAAATGGTTGAATGCAATGCATATTTATAGGCAGGATTTATAACAGCAATGCTCAAATGTTTTCACATAAAAGCACCCGCATTTCAATTGTTTAAAAGTAAGAAGCTGCCTATCTATACTCTTCTAAAAGAAGGCAAAGGTGGTGGCAGTCAATCTGCCACCCCACCAACTCTGCTGTATATTTTTTACCAATGCCACACCACCAACTCTACTGTATATTTTTTAGTTTTTACCAACTACTCCTTAAGGTACTTTAATAGTTCTTCTACATATTGGTTCTATCTTATTTCATCTCTATAGTACAAGCTTATTATGCAAAGACATCTACAGGGATGAATTGTTCTAAAAATCTCACAATTAATTTGTTCCAAACAATACTAGCATGCGTATAATTCATATTTATCCGTCGCAAAGCACGGGTATTTAGCTAGTAATGCAAAACACATGAAGGGCCCATTCAAGGTCCACTACAGTCAGAAACATATTTAGGAGGATGAGTTCTGCTTGAGCAAAATCAGCACTGTATTTTTCATTCCCTACTACTAGACATTTAGCCCAAAAAAAGAAAACTTTGTGGTGAAGCAACACATGACGCAAGTAATTCAGATGTCTAAAATTAGGTATTGAGGTGTTAGAAAACTTCACTCATGGTATAAAATGCACCAACCTAGTATGCACAATTCCTCATATGCTGCCCATAGAAGAGGATCAAGAGTCAAAGCTTGTATAAACTGCTCAGCTGCAGCTGCCACTCTGCCAGTGTACCTACATGAAGATGTGATAAATATAATGAACTATCTGCCACAACTAACAAACCAAAATATGCTACAATTATAGATTCAGTTATGACATGAATAATAAACCTGTAAATTAGTCCAAGAAGGTAGTGCCCTGTTGCACCACTTGGAACCTGCACAAAGGATGGAAACAACAGAAGTAGTAAGTGATCAAAATAATACTCCCTAGGTTTCTATTATAAGGCTTATTGGGAGTTGCCACAAGATTAAGGAGATTGTAAGAGAAATATAGGTTAAAATGACCATTATACCCATATTTAAATGTCTTGGAAATATAAAGCTGTTGGTATGTGAGTTGTTTATTACTCCCTCCAGTAATCTTTATTTGATGCTGGGAGAGTTAGGTTTAGTTCTCCAAGTGTCAATTAAAAATGACTAGAGGGAGTATTAATGTAAGAGAGACTATGTGATAAATAAGGGTAAACAAGCAATAGATTCGCATGCATGCCTTATTTTTTTTTAAATAGATTGAAGAAATTACATGCCTTACAAAAAAAAAGAACGTATAACAGCAGGCAATGATGCAACTAGTTTTTTCCACCATTACTTCACCCGTGTGGAATCAAAGAGTTAGTGGACAACCTCAGAACACTGCCATGCTCCAAAAAGTTAAAATAAAGTCCCACGAAAGTCCATGCAAGAAAAACATCAATCTTGTCGAGAAAATGTCACTCGTGTACTTATAGATACATATTTTCTTCTAAGACATGATACACCTCTGATTTTTCACTTTGATAAAATTGTTAATATAATTTCCTTGACAGGCATGGTATATCAACCAATCTTAATGTGCTTCAAGCGGTAGATCAACCAGTTTTGGGATTCTTAATTCATGAATCATCTAACATGCTGCACATCCCCTTTTCTACTTCTGATTTCAAATCCACAAGACATCATGGAACAAATGTTGCAGAAGACAACCCCTTGTCCAGAACAAAACTTGAGTTTGTACATATGCATTTATGACAAAATCGATATTCAATGAAATATATTTCAGGAACACAGAAAACAAATCATGTTTGAAAACATGTTATATACCTCCATGTTAGGTTCATTGACAGGACACAGAGTTTCTTCTGCTTCCCGCAATAGGTTCATTCGGAAGCATGACATAGCAAACAAATACCGGGACTCTGGCAGCTTCTTCCCTTCATGGTGTATCAGAAATAAAAATCAGAAAACACTCCAAACCACTTTGACACCCACAGAACACAATATAATGAAATCTCAAAACAGGAGAGAAATAGGCCCAAAACAATGGACAAATACTACACTCACATTCTTTTGATTTTAAAATCACGTAATAGCACTTTTGCACAATAATAAGTGGTCACATAGTGTGCATATGCCATTACCTTTCAAAATGTGGTATGCTGCATAGGGCTGGTTGTTGTGAAGGTAGCAAGTCGCTAGCAACTGGACATTTGTCTGTGCACATGAGAAATGTAAAGAGTATACATTTAGTACAACATTTCATCCTGGTCACATACCAACTAAAACAACAAAACTACACGCCATCAGCAATAAGAAAACTGAAAATTTATTACACAAAACAAGTATTCGGTTCAGTTACACTTTACACACTATCTAGCTTCAACTCAATAACTGCCAAAAAATTAAAGCCATACATAATAAACACCGAACAGTGAACACATGAAAAAAAAACTATTTAATCTGCCCAAACATAATCCTACTTGAATTGTTAAAAGCTATAGCAACTAAATCCACACGCTCCAGTAATCCAGTTTGTAAAACAACAGGGTAGTAGAGGTGGCTAGCTACATATTAACATCTAATTAAGCTAACAATAAAATGGCTAGTGTTATAGGCATCCGGTTAATAAGACATAACACTTCACCATATCTATTTCCCCCACTAAAATCACTAAAACAAGCTGCAAAATAGTGAGATTGTATCCTACCCTAGGCCGTAAAAGTCTCTCAGCGCCCAAATTATCCATAAACCCTATAGCAACAAATCACACTACTCCAGTTCTCTACAAACTAAAACCACTTCCCTAAATGGCTAAATACCTAGAGGAAGCCGTTGTCATTCAAACTCCCCAAAAACCTTGCCCCAAATCCCACCATTGGAGCTCCAGATGCACACCTAAACACTAAGAACCAAACAATGTTACTGAATCGAACCACGCAGGCGAGCAACCTCACCCAAATCGCCGCCCCACGCTGACCAAACACCCGATCTAAACGTCCTCAGCCAGAACTATTCTCAGCTGACATACCTCGGCGGGGAACTGGGCGCAGAGGCGCTCGCAGAGGAAGACGGCGTTGCGGTGCATGAAGAGGTGGAGGCTGCTGTGGACGCGGTCCACCATTAGGGTTTCCATCGCCGCCGCCGCTCCAGCGGCGATGCGTCGGCGAGTGAGAGCGGCGGCCGCCGACGAGGGGCGTGTTTGAATCGAGAAGGGGACGGGGTTAGATTCGAGGGGATATTTTTTTTTGTTGGGATTTGATTTTGGATTGGGGATTTTCGGACGAACGGATCGGAGTTTGGGCTGTGCGCGTTGGCGTGAGTGTGGAGCCGTGGCGTTTGAAATGGTGGCTGGTGCTCCTCTGGCGATTAGAGCGGCGCGGGGGCCTAGCTACGCGGACACGGGGGATTTGTCTGGCGCGTCAGTGACAGGTGGGGCCTGCGGTTGTTATTTGAATCGCTCGACTGTGGGATGTGGGGGCAGGTTATGCGAAATTTGAATTTGGTTCAAACTTTTGGGCTCATTACGAGCGCAGGATCTTAGAAAGAAAAACACAGGATTAAAATGTTATGTGCTAGCGAATCCCATATGAATCTGAAAGATAATGTCTTTGAATGACTCTTAAGAAACTAACTTATGAATTTGGATGGGTTCTAGATAAATAAACAGAGAAGATGTATTGGACTTCTCAAAAAAAAGAGAGAGAGATTTGAGATCATGTGCCAAATTCCTATGAAATTGATGTATAGGAATACAATCAAATGGAATTTTGCAACCTTGAATTCTTTGTTCCAAACAACTTAGATAGGAAAAATTACTAAGGATTTTAATCCTTCAAAATTCCTATAAAAATCATTAAATCCAAAGGAGCATGGAGCCCTTAGACAGTGTTTGCTTCAACTTCTAGCTAAAGCTTATTAGTGGCACTAAGAACAAGCTAAGTCTTTAACATACGATTAATTGAGTATTAACTTTTATAAACTTGAAAATAGATTCATTTGATTTTTAATGAAACTTTTATTTAGATTTTTTACGAAAAACGCATCATTTAGCAGTTTGAAAAACATGCTCACGTCAAACGAGAAAAAAGATTAAGCCACAAGCTAGGCTTCCTTCGATAGAGAGATTCGGCTGGGCTACTTGCTCATCCTCCGTGAGCACGTTTATCAAATTGCTAAACGGTGTATATTTTTGCAAAAATTTTCTATCTAAAAGTTTCTTAAAAAATCATATTAATCTATTTTTCAAGTTTAAAATAATTAATACTCAATTAATCATGTGCTAATAGTTTGCTTTGTATTGCATGCCGCCGAAAATCTTGGGCTAACCTCTGTATTGAACACAACCTAAATAAAACGGTGGCTTAGCTTTTGGCTTCATAGATTCAGCCTTTGATTGTGTCTATATTTAATGACAGGCACGTGTTAACCTGTATGTATTCTTTCGTCTACTTTAGTTTAACTTGTTATGAATACCGAGTTTCTAGCGTGTTTGAAAGGAAATATATTACTTCCTAAATTGTGGCGTCGTGTTATTTGTCCAGAGTCTAGACCAGTCTTAATTCTTGTTGATCAAATGTCCTCTTTTAAGTCCGTCTTAGTTTTCTACCTCTTCAGATTTATTTACACAAAATATACTAAAATTAATTCATCAAGTTGTTGAGAAAATACACATGACACCTCAAGTGATAACATAACAGATTTGTGGTTTTAATAAAGAGGATGCCGATGGTTGTATATTTCCTTCATCCTTCACAATCACAAACTTTCAAGTCATTTTGGTTGAAGAGACAAAAGGGTTTTCATGAACAAAACCAAAACTTACCTTAGATGCTACTTCTAATTTTTGTCAAGACCATCTGCACCACCTAAGAGAGATAATCTCCATGAGAGGTTAGATATAATATACTAGCTCATGTGTTTTTTTATATAAATGGTGTTTTTTTTATTTAGCAGGTGCGCTCCTTGTTTTATCTCCTTTCTTTGTAGTTTTTATTCTCACACCAAGTATTGATTACTTCTTTTTTCGCTCCCCTCTATAACAAACCACTGCTAGATCTTCTCGATCACAAAGTGTAGGCTCCTATGGTCAGTAGGTGGCAGCGAAGAGCATAACCCAATGGTCAAGGGATGAAGAAATGTGGTAGAGAAGGTTGAATAATACCGAGTTTTGAAACATAATAAATGAGCTATTTTGTTATTGGCCAGTCTGCAATACATTACTTTTCTACAAAAGTGTTGCACCAACTAAACGTCAGGCTAATAAATTATGGCACATCCAAGGTTTAGAGTAATAACCTTTGGCAGGCAATCAATATAGCCTCAAACACAATAGCTGTTTTGTTTCATGTTATCACAACTACGACAAAAGTTACGTCAACAAGATTTTTATTTCCAACGTCTTAGCTACTTTTTTAAATATAAGGCAAGCCTATCCAAAATAATAGAATCCTGTCCATTCAGGAAACATATATCTTTCCTACAGGGACAAAAAATGAGAAAAACAAACTCTTCTCAGAGAGAAAAAGAAAGAAAACTAGATGTAGGTTTTACGCGAGCTGGTGGGTTAGCCTGGGTTCCTAACTAGACCGAAACATAGGCCTGGCTACCCTTTTTTAGCCCATCTTGGACAAGGACTTTTTAACCCAACATAAATTAGGGGTATTTGATTCATCTTCTAGTGTTGGGTTATAAACCGCACGTAAAATGAGAAATATCATTAGCGTGTGATTAATTAAGTATTAACTATTACAAACTTGAAAAATGAATCTATTTGATTTTTTAAGATATTTTATATAGAAGTTTTTTAAAAAACACACCATTTACGATTTGGAAAACTGTGCTAATAGAAAATGAGAAGAAGCCACAAGCCAAAAGCCGTTTCAAACGGCACCTTAGAGCAACTCCAATAACATGGCCAAGTCCGACTCTCCATTTGCCTATTTGGCTAGCCATCCAAAAAAATTCATCTTTGTATTTTTTGTGTGCTCTAATAGACTCTCCATCTCCTACTCCAAATTCTCTAGACCCCACATGCCATTTTCTCCTCTGCCCTCTTCTTCTCTTCCTCTACCACTGATGGAGAGACAGGCGGCGGCGGCGGTAGGGAAGGTAGATAGCTGGGCAGGCAGTGGCGCTAGCAGGAGGTCGGGACGGCCGACAATAGGCAGAGGCGCAAGCGCGGCCGACGGTAGGCGAGGCGGGTAGGTGCGGCAGGCAGGCAGGCGTGGCTGACGGGCCGGCGGCAAGGGCTCACTGCTCGATCTGGTGGCTCTGCTAGTGGAGCCCACAGAGAGGGATAGCGTGTGGGGCCTACCGTTGGCCAGCGGGTGTGGCTGGCCAGATTTGGCTAGCCCGTGGAGTGTTTGGTCAGCCGGTCAAGTCATCCGGTTGGTTAGTTTGTTGGAGGCCAAATTTTAATTAAAATTATTAAATTTTAGCTTGAAGAATTATTTGATCATACTGTTGGAGTTGTTAGTCCTTTCCGGTTAGTAGGATTTCCAGTGCTAACCCGTCGGGCAGCTCGGCCCAAAATATCAGGCCTGAATGACCTTTACTGCACTATACGGATTTTTTGGCTCGAAAGGCCCAATTAAACACAACCCCGCGAGCTGACGCGGCACATTCCAGCTCTCCCATTGGCCAGGCCACGGCACCACCCCGCGTGGGCCCCACCCCCTCCATCACGCTCACCTCCCGCGAACCTTCCTCTTCTTCCTCCCGAAGCAAATCCGAACACCTTTGACGAGTCCGGCTATATAATCGCCGACGACGAGCGACCAACGCGACAAAAATATCTCGCTATCTATCCATGATCCTTCGCGATCGATCTCCATGGACGCCGATGCCGCGGTAGCTGGGGACGCTGGGTTCTTCGCCGACCTCGACCTCGATGCGCTCCTCGCCTCCTTCTCTTCCGCCGACTCCGGCGTCTCGGGCCTCTTCGCCCCGTCCCCTCCGGTCGATGCGGCGGCGGCGGGGTCGCCGGAGTCGGTCAGCTCCCGGCGGTTGAGCCCTACCCGGGAGGGGAAGCTGTTGGAGATCGAGAGATTCCTGATGGAGGAGGGGGTGGATGCGGATGCGGATGCGGAGGCGGAGGGGGTCGGCGTGGAGGATTTCTTCGACGCGCTGCTAGTCGACGGCGGGGAGGATGAGGAGGAGGGTAAGGGGAGTGAGGCGGGGAGGAGCACGGATGCGGACTCCGGGAAGGAGAACGAGGTGGCTACCCCGAATGCGGAGAGGGAGGAGGTGGAGGTGGATGGCGATGATCCTATCAGCAAGAAGAAGAGGAGGTATGTATGAATTGCCTAAAAATTGGGGATTTCTGAAATTTAAGGATTTTCTCTAATTTCGTGTGTACAACTTGTGATTTGTGAATTTACATGGGTAGCTAGGAATAGTGGTCAGGTTTTAGTTCAACACAATTGATGTTGTTCAGCGAGTGTGAGTACCATACTACATCCATACAAATTTTTTAACTAAAACATTCATACATGTGCATAAGTATATGATCTAATGCTCTGAAAAAGGTGCATGACCTTTTTTTAGTGTTAATCATTTGTAAAATTGTAAGAAATCGCTAGGCTTTCAATTATAAGAGTGTATGGTCTTTCCATTAGTTGGGTGGAATATATCAATCTAGTATTCTGATTGAACAAGTGAAGATGTTCTTTTAATTAAAGGTGTACTTAGGCAATGTCTAATAGTATGTATTACGAATTTATCAGGCAAATGAGAAATAGGGATTCTGCTATGAAATCGAGGGAGAGGAAGAAGATGTATGTTAAGGATCTAGAGGCTAAGAGCAAGTATCTGGAGGCCGAGTGTCGCCGCCTCAGCTACGCACTTCAGTGCTGCGCAGCTGAGAACATGGCGCTGCGCCAGAGCTTGTTGAAGGATAGGCCTGTCGGTGCCGCCACAGCCATGCAGGAGTCTGCCGTACTCACGGGTAAGACGTTTTGACGACATTTTCTGTTCCATACTTCTATTTCGACATGGATGAACAAATATTTCTTGCCGATCGTTTTTAATTGCTCATTATGCTGACGAGTGAAACAACTGGCTTCTTTACCTTTTGGATTGCACATTACCGTGCGCTCTCATGACTGATATACATGAAGCTAATCGGTTTGAAATCTCATGAGCTTACAGCTAGTTATTGTAACAACCAATTGTTGGCTCTACATTCTATATGCACAAGTATTCGTGGTTTATATACAAGTACCCAATAACACTTGCTTAGCCTGCTGTTTTCCTATTCTGTACCTAATCTATCACCCATAGAAGCTGACATAAACTGGGAAATGGTTTCTCCAGAATCTTACAGTATATTAGAATCATAATCCTGATGCTAAAGGTAACCGTTTCCTGTTTACAGAAACCCTGCCGCTGGTTTCCCTGCTTTGGCTCGTGAGCATCGTGTGCCTACTCCTAATGCCCGGTCTACCCAACCGAAATCCGGTGGCTCGAAGCAGCGCCGGAAGAGATCTCGTGACGGTAACCGGAAAGAAGACAAGCAGTGAACTAGAGCCGTTGGAGATCTTACTCCATGGGAGGCGTTGCAAGGGCTCGAGGGCGAGGATCAAGTTGGATACCGGACCGTTCCATGCAGCTGCTGCTGCTTGCTAGGCTGCCGCTTTCTTGCAAGCTTTCCAGTGTGTATTGTAGTTAGCAAATCAAATTGGCGTGTCTATCATCTGTTGTGCTACCGCTGCTTATCCTGGACTATCTTGTTTTTTGTCCATTTCCCCCTGTTTGATAATCCCCTATCCGCTATATATCGAGGTAGTAGTTTTGAAATTTTGAAATTGGTTCTTTAATGAGTTAGTTTCTGGCTTCTCATCTTCTTATCGTAAGATTCACAGTTAACAGACACAAAAACAGATATATAATTTTGTGCTTGAACAATATTTTGCAGATATGATAGTAAACGGAAGAAGAAACAAGCGCAAACATAACTGACAATTGCTTCGCATTAATCGTGAACATTCAAAATATCAAACACAACTGATCATTGCTTTGCATTAATAGTTTGCTTCAGTTCGTTATAATTTTGTTGAAAGCTTAATTAGATGACCTCCTAAATCATCATCAACTAACTGAGATTAAGCAACACTATTTCTAGTAGCAACAACTACTTCCCCGATCTCGGATATTTAACTATTTGTCACTCTTACAAATGACAACTCTTGAAATGCTACTTTTAACGGCAGGCCCTGATTCATATATGTTCTTTCTGATAATGATGAGAGTGTCGGTAGGAGGGTGGCGCGGCGGCGGGGGTGGTCGGCGTCTCACGCTAGCGCCCGGGACAAGTTCGCCGCGATGGTCGCCGCCGATACGTTCGAAGGACCTCGACGGCAACATAGGTGAGTCTGGAGGTGAGTTTGCTGGCGACCTTGGGGCGAGTGGCGCATGGGGGTGGGGGCCAGACGCCGGAGAGGTGACTTCGCCAGTTCTGGCCTCGCCTTCTCAGCCTGGTCTGGTTGGTATAGCCAGCTTCAGGAGAAGATTCTTGGCGCCGGTGAAGTGCTTTGATGCCGATCCGTTGTGTGCTAAGTCACAGGCGACAGGATCACGTTTTTGGGCGCTCGGCAATGATGAAAGCTCGGAGGATGAGACAGAAGTACAGCTTGGTCTGAAGAAAGATGAGGGAAAGGAGGAAGATGGTTTAGAGGAGGAGGATTTTGCGCAGAGGGCAATCTCCATAGGTTTTACGGTGGATGAGGTGCTCGCGGCAGGAGAAAATCTGCTATACACAGAGCCATCACCAAAAGCCTCATCCTGTCCAGGGAGATCAGGTGAAAGGAGAAATGGGAAGCTTGCGAAGAGGATGGTGATGGCAGTGGCGGCTGGGACGAAGAAAGTTTCTGCCGGCAAACGTTGGAAGGGACCACTTCCTGGTAGGAGGATTTCTCCGCCAAGGACGTTTCAACATGTTCTAGCGGCAGCGCTGGGGAGGATAGCCAGGAAGATGGTCCAACATCGGGGGTGATGGTGATGGCTGGCGATAAGGTAGTAGAGGCTCAAGAGGATGCCGTCGGGACTGGTGAAATGGCGCAAGGTGCAAATGAAGAGGAGGATGGGGAGGTACTCAGGGGGCGATCGCCGGCGAGGACGCCTGAGGGAAGCCATGCTAAGTCATCAGCGATCCCGGTGATCCTCGATAAGGCAGACAAGGGTTCTCGTTTTTTGAAAAAAGACGGACGGCTGGTGCGGGATACCGAAGCATCGACGGTCAGGTCACGGTTGAGCGTGATGTTGACAGGGTGTTGAATAAGTCTCGCGGGCCATCCTTGGGCTTAGCTTATGAGGACAAAACTAGGTAGGGACACTAGTCCGGTCACTAGTAGGCCTGGAAGGAGTAGAAGTCAAGTGGTTGGCTGCTTTGGGCCGCCTTTTGTTGTGAGCGAGCGGGCATGCGTGGGTGAAGGGGAGACATAGGGTCGATATACGGTCGCAGGAGGCGTGCTAGGGCATATTCATCGAGGAAATTGGGGGAGGCGAGAGGGAATCGAGGAGCGAAGGGGAATAGCGACAGAGGAGGCAAAGGTTACTGGGGAGAAAGGAAAGATGGCGTGGAGACAAGGAGGACAAAGGAAAACCGGCTTCCGCAGCCGCGAGCAGCTCGGTGGAAGTTCTAGGGAAGAAGATGAGAAGGAAGTGTTTGTAGTCAGGTTTCATGGGCAGCAGCTTCATTTCCAACCGGGGTTTGGCTTTGATTCTCAGGGTAGAGCGGGCGTTGGGATGTAGAGAGTGGTGTGTGGTCGAGGGATGCTCGTAGTGGTGGTCCAAGGAGAGGTGGTTTTGCAGGAAGGCAGGGAAGAGATGGGGTGATCACCGACCGTCGGTGCAATGGTTTGGGAGGTGCCAGGCCCTAGGATACGGTGGAATAAAGGAGGGTGACAATGGCCATGCGGCAGGGGCTGTGATGGATGTAGACCGAAGTGGGGATGGAGGTGGCGGGAAGGGTGAGGGAGGCAGTGGAGAGAAAAAGGAGGCGGCCTAACTTAAGATAGGTTCGATGGATTTGACAGTGCAGGTATCAAAGAAACAGGTGAATGTAGCAGAACAAGCAGATCAGAGTGCGGAGGAGGAAACTATGGACTGAGATTCTTCTCTTTTTGATGTTCAGCGAGAAACAGAGGAGATGGGGAAGGAACAGGGGAAGGGGAAGCTTTGCTCGAAGTGTTACCAAAAGGGTCATGCTGCGGTGGACTGTGTGGCGGAGATTGTTTGTGATATATGTGAAAGTAACGAGCATGTAAATCATCGTTGTCTAGTTTTGAAGTGTCCTAAGCCGGCAGTGCACACGGTAGGATACTCTGTGGAGGGATTAGGTTTCCACCACATTCCCCACCCACCACTGCAGAGGGGCAGGAAAAGCAATAAGATGGCCTTGGTTAGGGTTGTGGGTGGCTCGCTTTCTAGGGAGCAAGTAGCGGCACAACTGGCTAGGCTAGTTTCTGCTAAATGGAAGTGGGAACCGAAGGAGCAGGAGGAGAACACGTTTGTGGTTCTTTTTCTGTAAAAAATGGAGCTACAACGGGCTATTGCTTATGGAGGGACAAATGTGAAAGGACAGGGGATGAATGCAGGTATGCGGCTGAAATTTGTGGAGTGGATTGAAAAGGAAGAAGGCTTCCTGTTGCCAAAGGTTTGGGTGCGTGTTTTTGGCTTGAGAAAGAGACTCCGTGAATATCTCATGCTTTGGGCGGTGGGCTCCTTGTTGGGGGCCACGCAAATGGTCGACATGAAGACGACAAGGAAAAGTGAGTTTGGAAGGATCTTTGTGACTCTGTTGAATCCCAAGCTTATCCCTAGTAATTTGGATGTGGTGGTTGGAGATCATTATTTTAAGTTGAGCTTTGAAGGTGAGAAGATATGGTTCGATGAAAATGGGGATGAGGTGGAAGTGGAGAGAGGAGGGGAGGATGGAGATGACGAGCATGAGGAGCATGAGAAAGATGAGAGGAATGCGAGAGAGTCTAAAAGGTCAAAAAATGATGATATGGTGTTAGATGAGAAGGAGGAAGGAGGGAAGGATGGAAAGGGTGATTCTGGGGGAATGAGAATTATGGACATCAAGTAGCGCAAGAGGAGGAGTTCTCTACAATGGCAAATGAGATTCTAGATGTTGCGGTGGAGAGGATGCTAGAGGAGGCTTGTGACAATGTGTGGAGGGGAGGGAAACCTGTTCCAGGGAAAGGAAGATGGAAGGGGAAAGATGGTGGGAGGTGGCTTGATGGGGAAGAAAAGTAGGGGGCGGTCTCAGTGTGAGGTTAGGAAGCTCCAGGGGAGAGAAGGATGGTTGGCAGAAGGAGAACATAGTAGAGATAGCGATGATTGAAGAGGTGGTAATCACGCCAACTCGGTCGAGTGCAAGGTTGGCAAACAGTGAAGGGGAACACTCGGTAGACAAGGCTAAGAAGAGGAAGGCGAGGAAGAATCTAGACCTTCAGCTAGGTAACGAGTTTTATGATTCGTTTCTGTCTTTTTCAAATGATTCTATAGCTGAAAACTTAGAGAACATAGGTATTAACCTAGGTAGCTCTAGGGCCGAGATTCTTGATTCGGTGGACAACTTAAAACATACGGAGCTTGGTAGGGTTGGTAGTGGTGTGGCTTTGGAGGAGGGTGGTTTAGAGGAGGGAGAGTTAGTTTCAGAGGAAGAGGAGGAGGAATTGGATAACATGGTTCTAGATAACTTATGTGGTGGTTTGATGGATGGGGATATTTATCATCTAAGTTGTGATGCAGACTGTATCCATAATTCACACAAGATAAAAGTGGCATCCAAGATGGGAAAAAGTCAGATGGTTAGGGTGACTAGGCTAAAGAAAAGGGGTTTGAAATGAAAGGAATTTTTTGGAATAGCAGAGGTCTGAAGGACTTGGCTAAGTTTCACTTCATTTCAGAAACTTCAAAAGAACAGAGGCTAGACTTCATTGCCCTTTTGGAAACTGGAAGGAACGATGTTTCTGAGGCTAGTTTGAGGAATATTTGTGGAGGGAGAGATTTTCTCTAGCACTGGACAAGACCTAGAGGCAGGTCAGGGGGATTCATATGGGAGTGAGCGATGTTACCTTCGACGTGTCCAGTATTGATGAAGGAAATTTTTATGTGAAGTTTCACTTACGTAACAAGGATGACGGCTTCCAATGGATCCTTGTAGCAGTCTATGGGGCTGCTCAGGAGGATTTTAAGGAAGCATTTCTAGTGGAACTCATTAATGCTTGTTCTAAAGAACCTCTGCCTATGCTTATAGGAGGGGATTTCAATATAATAAGAAAACCCAGTGACAAGAATATTAATAGGTACAATGATAAGTGGCCTTTTTTGTTTAATGGTCATAGACAGATTTAGACCATAGAACTCTCGGGCCGAAAATTCACATGGGCTAATTCTCTACCAAATCCTATCTTTGAAAGCTATACAGGGTACTTATGAGTACTGATTGGGAACAGAAATTCCACTAGTCACGTTGCAAGCTTGGGTAGAGATCTCTCAAATCAACAAACGTCATTGTTGCTTAATTCGATAGGATAGGAGAACAGGCTAATAAGCAGCCGTTGTTCAGATTGAGCTAGGTGGTTGTTGAGGGAGGGTTTTCATGCCTCAATAGCAGAGATTTGGGAGAAAGAGAACAAAGGAAGATCTCCGATGGAGACGTGGCAAAACAAGATTCACGGGCTAAGGCAGTTTCTGAGAGGGTGGGCAAAGAATGAGAGTGGGGTGTTAAAAAAGGAGAAGTCAACTATTTTGGGAAGGACAGATGAACTAGATAGGAAAGCAGAAGTCCAGCTGCTTTCCAGTCAAGAGTTGGATCTTAAGAATTATCTGAAGAATAGACTAGCATACCTATTGAGAAGAGGAGGAAGCTAAAAATGGTATCAGAGGGCAAAATCGAACATATCTTAGAAGGGAGATAGGAATACGAAGTACATTCATTCAGTGGAAAATGTAAACATAGGACGACTAGAATTTTCCAATTGGAGCAAGAAGAGGGTGTGATTAAGGGAGAGGAGCAAGTACACAGGTATATCACAAAAGTTACAAGAAGCTATTCGGGCCTTTAGAGGAGAATCATTTCTCCATGTTGGAATCCCAAATAGAAGACATAGCACAAGTGTCAGTGTTGGAGAATGATACTCTAATGGAGGATTTTATCGAAGAAGAGGTTAAGCGTGCAATTACGCAGATGGAAAACAATAAAGCTCTAGGACCTGATGGTTTCCCAACGGAGTTTTAGCAGTATTCTAGAAAAACTATTAAAGGGATCTAATGGCCCTCTTTAGAGATTTCCATGAAGAAAAACTACCTTTGCATAGACTAAACTTCGGTATTATTACCCTTCTTCCAAAGCAAAAGGAAGCGAATCGTATCCAACAATACATACCCACATGCCTACTTAATGTTAGCTTTAAAATTTTTACGATGGTTGTGGCTAACAGAATCGCGCTAGTGGTATTAGAAAGTCTAAAACCTTCGCAGACGGCTTTTCTTCCAGGGAGGAAATATAATGAAGGAGTAGTTATACTGCATGAGACCATCCATGAGATGCACAGGAAAAAACTGAATGGGGTTATCTTGAAGTTAGACTTTGAGAAGGCATATGATAAGGTAAAGTGGGACTTCTTGCAACAGACGCTAGGGAAGCGTAGCCGTTAAGGTGAATGACGATGTGGGGGCTTTTTTTCAAACAAAAAAGGCTTGATACAAGGGGATCCTCTGTCCCCGATCCTTTTTAACCTAGTGGCAGATATGCTTGCTATTCTCTTGCAGAGGGCAAATGAGCAAGGAAAGTTTCAGGGAGTGATTCCTCATTTGGTGGATAATGGGCTCTCAGTCCTGCAATATGCTGATGACACGATCCTCTTTTTGGAGCATAATATTGAGGAGGCCAGAAATCTCAAACTTGTGCTTAGCGCATTCGAGAAGTTATCTAGGCTGAAGATTAATTTCCATAAGAGTGAGTTGTTCTATTATGGTAGGGCAAGGGAAGAGGAAAATGAGTATGTCAAGCTTTTTGGGTGTGGAATGGTTCCTTTCCTTTTAGATACCTTGGGATTCCAATGAACCATAGAAAGTTATCCAATAAGGATTGGCTTGTTATTGAAGAGAGATTCCAGAAGAAACTGAGTAGTTAGAAAGGTAAACTTCTTTCGATGGGAGGAAGATTGGTGTTAATTAATTTGGTTCTTTCTAGCTTAGCTATGTTCATGATGTCCTTCTTTGAAGTGCCTAAAGGCATTCTTAAGAAGCTAGATTATTATAGGTCTAGATTTTTTTTGGCAATGTGATGTGTGATGAACATAAAAGGAAGTATAAACTGGCGAAATGGAGTGTGTTATGCAAGCCAAAAGAGTGTGGTGGTTTGGGGATACAAGATTCGGAGATACAAAATAAGTGTTTGTTGAGCAAGTTGTCGGAGGATTAAACCTCGACGGCGGGAAATCGGGAGACCCCCCTTTTGAGATTCGGCCAGGGGAATAGTTCTCAAGCGAAGCCGACTTCGGGTGGAAGAAGATGAATCAGCGCTCGGGACAGAAACAGAGGGGCCCGAGCTGGAGACAGAAAGGTCCGGACCGTCCGAATCGGGTCCGGACCGTCCGATCTGTTGTGACCACGCGGGAGAGATGGGGGGATTTATACAGGTTCGGGCCGCCGGAGCGTAATACCCTACTCCTGTGTTTTGGACTATGAGAGAGAGAGATGAATGTGGAGCGGAGTTTACAAGGAGGACCCTGGGAGCTCGGAAACTCACCGGGAACCCGGAGGTGGCGTCGGCCGTTCTACCAGCGACCGGACTCGAGGAAGGAGGAGGATATCTCTGTTGTCTAAGGCCGGAGCTTCAGCTGCCTCCCTTCGTCTACGGCATGGATCCTCCTTTATAGGCGAGGGGAGTCCACAGTGCCGGTACGCGGAAGGAGATATTTTCTGGTGAGGTCTCCTGTGCGCCCCTCCGCCTGCGACACCCACGCCGGAGTTGGAGGAGCGTCCTGTCGCCCCTGTCTGCCTGCAACGCCCATGCCGGAGTTGGAGGAATGTCCCGTCGCTCACCTCCCCGCCAGCCGTGCCCACGCTGGGGCAGGTATGCAGCGGGCGGTAGAGTCGTGAGGATGTGATGGAGCGGGGAGACGTGATGGCGCACGCCTCCAAGTCAAAAAGCCCTGACTGTGAACAGCAATCGCACAGTGAAAGGAGCCTCCGTAGTCAAAAAGATTCTGACTGTACAGGAGCGGGCGACAGGCGTGTCCCGTCGCCTCATTCGTTAATGTGGGTAATTGGAGAGTTGGTCCGCTAGAGTTCTTCGGGTAGATCGGACCGGCAAGCCGAGGCGATCGGCTCTCGGGGCCGCACTCGGGGCCGCACTCGGGGCCGAGGCGATCGGGGGCAGTCGGCACCGGGGGAGTCGGCATCGGCTCTGGGGCAGTCGACGGTCGGCTCCGGGGCAGTCGGCAGTCGGCCCCGTGGCCGGGCATCGGCCCCCGGGAGCAGTCGGCACCCGGGAGCAGCCCAGTCGGGAATCGGCACCCGGGTCTGGGGCGACCGGCGCCCGGGACTGGGGGATGCTCGTCCGGGCCCGGCCAGTGCCCGGGCCCCTGGATACTTGGCGGGGGAGCGGCCGTAGCCGGTCTCCTCTTGCGCAAAATGTGGATTCCGGAGTATTTTCCGTGGCCGAAGACCCTCGCGTCCCCGGGGACAGGGGGACCCCCAGTCCCATTTCGCCGACACAAGTGGTTATACAAGCTGGTCAATGAAAAGGGAATGTGGCAGGACCTCCTAAGAAGGAAATATTTGGCCAAGAAGATAATAGCGCATGTTCGGAAGACACCGGGGGATTTGCACTTCTGGTCGGGAATTATGGCAGTTAAGGAATCCTTCCTTCGCTATGGATCATTTGAGGTTCGCAATGGTAGTCAATTGAGGTTTTGGGAAGATTGCTGGGTTGGAGAGGCCGCCTTTGACAAGCTATATCCTCAATTATATGTGTTGACCAGAAATAAGAATGTGAGAATGTCTGAAGTCATGGGGAGTTTACCCTTGAATGTGTCTTTTAGGAGGGCTGTGGTGGGTGATAATGTGGAGGCTTGGTATGACTTGGTTGCAAAGGTAGTTAGTATTACTCTCATGGAGGAAAATGATGTTTTTGTGTGGAAAGTGAATAGAAAGGGCTTTTTTTTTCTGTAAATTCAATGTATAGAGCCATCATGTATGAATGTGTGGTACCTAGGAAAGATTTGATTTGGAAACTTATAGTTCCATTAAAGATCAAGATTTTTTTATGGTATTTGAAAAGAGGGGTGATTTTGACTAAAGACAACCTAGCTAAAAGGAGGTGGAAGGGCAGCGCTAAGTGTTGCTTTTATGATTGCAATGAGACAATACAACACCTTTTTTTCGAGTGTTGGGTAGCAAGGCATATGTGAAATACTGTGTTTATCTCTTTTGGGGTCTAACCGCCTAGAAGTATTGTTAATATGTTTGGTAACTGGCTGAAGGGGATTCAACCTAGGCTTAAAAACCAATTTCTTGTAGGGATTGCAGTATTGTGTTGGGCGGTATGGCTTTGTAGGAATGATGTAATGTTTAATGGCACCAATCCTAACTCTTTTTGCAGGTGATCTTCAGGGGAGCATGTTGGGCACGTCAGTGGTCACCGTTGCTTAGAGAAGAGGATAGAGAGGCGGTGTTGAAGGGCTGTAGGATATTGGAATCTATCGCTTTGGAGTTCTACTCAAATTGTGGGTGGAATTTTAGGAAAAGACTGGAAGCGTGATGCAGCTAGTTTGCTCTTGGTTTTGTGTTAAGGGTTGTTTTGTCCCTCTTATGTAATAGGCTTGAGTCTAAGTGCTTGTGACCTGTCACGCCCAGAAATTCACCAGAATTTTCAAAGCTAATTTGTGCATTAAATTCTTGTCCAGGAATCAGCCGAGATACATAAATCGACAATTTGATAAACATAACTAAACATGATAAACGATAAATAGTTACAGAAGAGGCACTTAGTCCTCACACAGAAGCAAAACAGCAGCAGAATAACAACTAGCGTAGCTTCAACTCCAAACCACAGGAAGCTGAACTGAGATATAAGCCAAACACCAAACTACTCCTCCACGTAAAGCTTCACTCTGATAATTGCAATAATGCAAGACTGAGTACCACCTACCGTACTCAATAAGCCACACTAGGGAATACAAAATAATGCAACAGGAATCCAAAGAAAAGACATAGTATGGCTTATTTGCATAAAACAACATTTAAAACATTTGCATTTATAACCATTGAAAAACAGTATAGTTTAATTATTATCAACATTTAACCAATCTCTAAACAGCGCTCCAACGCAGTTTAGGCCCAAAACCATAACCCTCCCAACTGGAGCTATCAAGTTTCCACCATTTATCATCATCATTAAGCAGTGTGGGACTAATCACAGAAAACATTGCTAGGCCCGTCCATTGACTGCGGGCACGGCTATCCAAATAGTTTTACTCTGGCCAAAGGTGTACCAATTTACCCACAAGACACAACTCCACAACACATCACTGTGCGCCTTAATACCACCACGGTATCTCAGAAAGGAATTATGACAAGACCCTCCATGTACCCCACACAACACGAGTGCCACCCGTTGAACCACCAGTTTCCGGTAGGAGCTGATCAAGCCCCCAACAGGGAAAGGATCCAACGTCCAGGACATGGACTTATTGACACAACCATGGTGGTCTTATTGACACAGCCACAACACACCGTGGGGCCTCCGATTAAACGAACTACACTTTAGATCCTGCCATTACCCATTCTGGCTTGTGGTTAGCACGGGTATTGCTTTGCAACAAGTAGTCCGCGAACCGGTCCTTAACTATCACGAACACCGCTAGCAACATTCACAACTCTGGTGCTCACAACCCACCATTCGGTCAAGTTTTAGTTGACACATTTAATTAACCAACCACGACCAACTGTCGTGTAACAGTTGCCATTAAACATTCATTAACCAGAAGTGAATCAATAATTTTTCCCACATAAAATGACGCTAGTCTTTCTAAGCACTGGCTAAGCAAATCCTAAATAATCTGGCTAGATAATTAATTTAACATCTAGTTAGTCAATATTAATCACCCAAGGTATCAAGGTACGGATATCAACATCAAAGTGGCCATAAATATTAAGGAATATTGGTTATTAAATAATTCCTCATAATAATGTCATTCCAAAACATTTCATGCAATAACTTTAAAATAAAATAATTTTCACAAACGGGATCAACATGCTCAAGGGGATTGTCGTATGACTTGCCTTACAATCGAAAACGTCTTCAGCAAATCTTCCGAACTCTTTTGCAGACTCTGCGATCTTCCGAATCGGCGATTATATGTGACTATACGCAAAACGATGAAAACCCTAAGAAACCCCAAATAAACAGTTCATAAAAAGTACATAAATAGGTAGATCATAATTTTAGATGAATTTAGGAAGAAGAACGGGTTGAATCGGAGTTAAAATGGAAAAGATACGGCTTTCGGAAGTTTGAATTCGAAATAAATCCGAAAAAAGGAAAAAGAATATTCCCTGGAATATTCCCTCAGAAATTAATTAATAATGGAATTATTTTGGGAGGGGTAATTGAGTGGGACCCGCTGTTATAGGCTAGGCTTATATGGATTAGGTCCATGAACCATATGGAAGATGTCGGAGGTGGACTGACGACTGGAATTCCACGCGGGCCAGAGGGATGAGGTGGCTCAGATGTGGCAGCCCATGTGGCCTTAGGGTTGACAAGGCAAGGATCTAGGGTTAAGGGAATCCGATGGTTCGGATTTGATCGGAATAGATCGGATGGCTGGGATTTGAATCGGGACTTCTATGAAGATCGAATGGCTCTCGATTAATCAAGATGATCCAACGGTTGAGATTGATTAGGAACCCAAGACATATGTCCACATGTCATCGCCGAGGGGCCCACTGTCATACAAAGGAAAAGAGACTACATGTGGGGCTCACAAGGCAAAGAGGGGCTACCGAGCTCGGTGCCTGTCCATGACGGCGCGCGGCAAGGAGAGGCCAAGAAAACGTCGACGACGTCCGGTGGTGCCCAGGCGACGCGGTGACGGCGGCTCGTCGACGGCAGGCGGTAGACGACGGTGACTACCCAGCAACGATGATTCATCGGCAAGCCGAGATCGACGAGGGACGGGCGACGCAGCGGGCTGGGGAAGGAAACAGGGCGCCGAGGAAAAGAGAAAAGATGGGGGCGGCCTGGAGCTCACCGGTGAGGGCAGGCGAATGCGAGACGACGACAACGACTGCCCGGCAGCGACGGTGACCGTGGTGCGGTGGAGGCACAGAGCAGGAGCAGCGGCCGGCGGTTGGGGAGGAGGGCTCACAGGCGGCAGTGGCTTCCAGAGGCGGTGGCGCTCGGTAGGGGCAAGGGGCGACAACATCTCACAGGCGACGGTGGCTAGGGCTTAGAGGCAGTGGCTATATATAGGGGAAGAGGCCTGGGCGCAGGGGTGGCGGTGTAGGACTCCTGGGATGGCATGGCAGGCGCAGGGCAGCGGCGTAGCGGTGCGGGACTCCTGGGGCGGCACGGCAGGCATAGGGCAAGGGAGCGGAGGGGAGGCGCGGGTGGCAGGCCGGGCCGACGGCGGCTCGGCTAGGCGCAGTCTAGGAGGGAGAGAGAGACAGTGGAGGGAGATGAGAGGAGAGAGGAGGCCGGGAGCAAGAAGATAAACAAGAAAGAGAAGGGAAAAAATAAAGGAGAAAAGAGAACATGGGGAAAAAGGAAAAAGGAGGGGTTTTTTTTGGAAAAACTCAAAATTCGCGAAATTGGAAGTTAGGAATTCGAGGAATATTTTTGAGTTGAAAATTGTAGAAATATTCAGAATTTTTGGGATATTCCGGTATTCGGATTATATGCATATACATACATACATACATACACACACACACACACACACACACACACACACATATATATATATATATATATAGATATATATATATATATATATATATATATCTATTTGGGATTCGGAAAAAAAGGAATGGGCGCATTCAAGGTTTCAGGGGAATATTCCTGGAGCATCGGTAACTGTGAAAATGCTCGAAATGTTGGAATATTGGAATTTAGGGAAACATTTGGAATATTTGAATATTTTGAATATTTTGGTATTGTTTTCGGGAATGGAAATCTCGGGAATATTTTATGGGATCCAGGAATTGGTAATACTCCGAAGTATTTGAGGATTTGGATTTATTTCAAAGGACCTGGATTTTTGTGGAGACCAAGGACATTTGAATAAAAAGGAAATATGGATATTTCATAAAAAGGGAATGAATAGATTCGAGACGCTCGGATTTGGAACTTCGGGGATTTTTTCGGAGTCGGACTTTTCAGAGAATTAGGGAATCAGGGACGACAACCTGAGTCCGGCAAAACGCATAAGATGAAAGGGGTCTGGGCAAAGAACGACCCGAGATTGGGGAAAAGAATTTATTTAAATAATTACTGAATTGATCTTTGTAATATTAAAATTAATTCTAGAGCTTCGAAAAATCCGAGAAAATTTCAGAGAGTGTAATTACACATAAATAATTTATTAAAAATACTTTCACCCATGATTTATTAACAAAATTTTTATTTCCCATTTTACTTTACTTAACTGATTTGCTTTACAACTTAATATAAATTCTGAAAAATCAATTATTAATTAATTATTTAATTCCTGAAAAATTAGGTTGTGACAAACTACCCCCTTACAAAGAATCTCGTCCCGAGATTCGGAATGGCTAGAAAGAAAAGGGTATATGTAGACTAAGGGCTAACTTATTCTGTAACTCTCGATTAACATTCTAAGGCTAGGGGACTACTATTCTTCTGATCCAGCTGGCTTATCTGCATCACTTGAGGACGTAACTAGCACTGCATTGGCTCCGGTGATGACGATGTTGTTGGTACATCCCTGTTGTTGGTGACGCTTCGGCTTGGGACAATTTTTGGCAAAGTGGCCGGGCTCAAAACAGTTGTAGCACACAAATGTTTTCTTTTCATTATTGTCTTGTTGCGGCTGGTCTTGTTGGACTGGGGCAGGTTGAGATCCTTGAGCACTGTTCACTGTATTGTTTCTTTTCTCTTGATCGTGACCATTGGGGTTGGCATCCTGGGAAACTTGCGGTGCCAAGGACGATCCACCAATCTGAAGCGGCATGGTTCGCTGTCTCTGGTTGCTGCTCTGGAGTCCCTTGTAAGCAGTCATTCGCCTCTTGTAGTTCTTTATCCTGTTGTACTTATCTTCCTGGCAAATTGCTTTATCTACAAGCTTATGAAAGTCTTCATAGTCTTCGGAGATCAACTGAACTGACAGCTCATCATTCAAACCTTCTAGGAACTTCTCTTGCTTTTCTTCGTCGGTACGCACCTCTTCTGGAGCATAACGTGCCAAGTGATTGAACTCGTGGAGAAGGCGGTGGTGGCTGTGGAAGTAGGTGATGGTGTCGGGACGGCGAGAGGACGGAAGTAGGTGACGACGTTCCTATAGGCTTACGGGTAGGCTACCATGTGATGGATTATTTGTCGGCCCCCGGTTTTGAAAACTAGAAAGCTATTGTGTTTCTCTGTACCAATTCCTGGATCAGTAGTTGGTACACACAAAACATAGCTAGTTCATAATATAGTACGAATTGAAATGAGACTTAAGGAGTTTATACCTTTATTAAGGCCTAAATGGCCGCACCTTATTAGTGTAATAGTACATAGAAAATGAGTAACGGTAGGATCCAATCGTTATGCCCACAGGCAGTTGACTGGGGCCGCGACCTAGCCAACTAGCACTTCGTCCATCCTGCTAAGTATGCAGAATATACTAGCAAGGTCTTCTTTTCTAGCTTGTTCTTCTGCTAAAAATTGTAATTGAGTAACCATGAGTACATAGGTACTTAGCAAACCACCACGCAAATATGCTTCTTATGCACAGGGTATTCAAAGAGCAGCTGAGGTTATTTTGCGTAAAGCCAATTTTGAGATCCATTTCATGAATACCTATAACCTAGCAGGGTGGACTTAAAAACAATTTTAATATCGTAATGTTTGCTCAACGGAGGTTTTATCTGCTAATCTCAAGATCGCCTCGGAAATGACTTGCCACCGCTGATCATGCAGTTTCTACGACTCATTGCCCCATTGCCTCCCAAGGAACAATAGCCATAGCCATCCAATTCATCATCATCCCGTAATCCCAACCACCCATTAATCAATATTAGAAAATTGTGAGTCTAGTCAAGAGTAGTACAAGTCCCGACGCTCAGTTAACCGCGAGCACGGCTATTCGAATAGATTGATTTACTCACACTGCAGTGGATGTACGCTTTACCCGCAACCCGTGACTCTGCCCAACACATGAGCCTAGTCCCAACACATGAGACCTGTCACGACCTGGTCTTTCGGCTTTCCTTGCATTGCGGCACCCGCTCCAAGGACTATGAACCCTCATGCACCCTTAGCACCCAATGCCTCGAGCCAGTGGTGAGAGGAGTTCTGGAACCCGAGAGATTTAGGAGGTACACTATATATATATACTTAGGGTGCATTTTAAGTTCGTCGATATTTATCATCACAATACATATATCAACAGTTCACAACATCATACTCTTCGTGTGCAGAACCAACCATGATTGGGGTGCCGACCCACTTAGGTTACCTAATCCTCCAGGTCTATACCCATATGAGAGATGCGGTCGTACTCTGTTCGTTTTCTGTATAGCTTCTTGACTCGGTCCTTAATTGACTAGGATCGGTACTTGCCGTTCCCAGAACCACCAAATTTCTTTCCTGCCGCCCTGGTCGAAATAGGTTTTTCCTTGTTTTTAGTTTTCACAAATGGTTCCTCATTATACATGCGGGATGACATTACATGTCTCCATCCATGCCAATCACTGTAACCCTAGTGATAGCCCAATCAGTCGTCCCATTTTATTTAAGACATGGGGAAGGGCGATTCAATCACCCAAGTGCAACTAGGCACGTCTAAGAATTGCTTATTAAATATAACTAGGGACTCGATTAATATCATGGCTTCAAGGAACAAGGTACTCAAACAAGGGTAGCATAATCGATAATTGAGATCGTATTTTAAACATAGCATGCAATTTATTTTATAAACAAATAAGTTCACAAACTAGGATCAAAATGCTTAAGGAGGGGGATGTGGTGACTTGCCTTGCTCAGGGTGGTCAATTACCAAAATGCTCTTGTATTGAATCCCGACCAAACCTTCTCCTCTTCGAGGTGCGTTCATGTTCCTTACCACTATACGGATCGTACCAACAAGATGTGCGAGAAAAACCAAATCAAGTAACAATCAAACATGGAATACAACAGAAGGTTTAGGTTATCCTATATGCTCAGGCTGAGGGTGGCTAACTTCTTAGGTCTAAGGCTGACCAGGAAGCTAGGGTTTCTAAGGTGGGCGGCGATCGAGGGGCTTGGGGTGATGGTGTGGTCAAGCTGCTATCCAAAGGTTAGACCACCAGCTCGGCATGGGGGAGGTGGGTTATATCCTACCTTCGAGCAGGCTTGGATAGGTTAGCTAGAGGGTTACTAACTCAAAAGGGCCCATATCGGGCTTCGGTATCACATGTTTTATTTCCTGACATTCATTTGTTTGTTTTTTTCTTTTGGATTTTATTGGTCAATTCATGAGTCGAATTCTCGTTATGTAGCCTTGCAGCCTTGTAGGTTTAGCTATTTTGTGGAGAATTGAACTTGTGAGTCGAATTAATAGTTTAAAGCCTTGAGTTTATTCTTCATTTTATGTTTAGGAGCAAATTTCGATGTATAAATATTTTTAGGGTGCCTTCTACTATTGTTTAGTCATCACTTTGGTAAGGTAATTTTTAACGTAGGATTTTCTTATTTATATTGTGTGTTGATCCATAATTTATGCATTTCCCTTGAGATCAGGGTCATGTAGAAAATGCATTTATTTCCTTTAAGTTTATATAGGTGCGAAATTTTACTTAAGCACACTTAGTGAACCCTTTATACTTTTCTTAATAAATTGGAGAAACAAGGTTTTGCTATGTTTCGTGGTGGTTATTTATAGTTTTATGCCATAGAGTTTTTATTTGCATTACTAGGAGTTATAACATGCTTAGAAACAATTTTTAGCACAAGAAATTATTTAGATCTTTCTTAGAATTTAAGTTTCATGTTGTGCAAATTTAAAGTTTAGAGGTTTCATCCCCACTGTTTAAATTTTGAATTTTGAATTTTGGACTAAAGGAAAAAAATCTCAGTAAGAGTAAATAATTATCCGCTCGTCATTATTTTATATCTGTGTAAAAATTATATTTGACAACTATTATTTTTAGTCCAAAATGTAGAGCTTGAATTTACAAAATTTTAGAGCCAAGTTTCATTCAATTTGGACCTTATTTGAGTTAGTTATGAATTTTCAAAGGTTTATCTAGATTTCTGTCGATGTTTTATATTGGCAATATGAATATATGGCTACTTATCGGATCGAAACTCGGTGGACTGTAAAAGAATACAAGAGGTTTATACTAGTTCAGACTCTTGATGTGAGATAATATACTACGTCCAGTTATGGTGTATTTTCTTTGAGGATATATGACTTGATCTGCCCCAGGGACGCTCTGCCTCCCCTTATATACTGGGGGACATGGTTACAAAGTAGGAATCCCGATAACTATAACTAAGGGATCTCCTGCTAGAGATATAGCTTGCCCGACTAGAACTGTATTTTTCTTATCGTACAAGGATAAGTCTGCCGAGTGCTATTATATTTCTAATTATAAGACTAGATCCATCGTCTTTTCGAATAGTCGATATGCTTGTCATGAGATACCTGTGTCTCATGGTCTCCATAATTTCCCTTGCTGAAAACAAAGACTTGGGCTAGTTTTAATATTTTGAGAAATTTTTTTCTTAAGAGAAAAGGCTCTGTGGCTGGCAGAGGGCCTGGGGCCCACTTGTCAGCACTGGGGTTAAAGAAAGAGATTTTTAAGCCGATGGAGGTTCACAAGTCATACTAACACCTTAAAAAAAAAATTCACCACAGCCCACATGTCGGCCTCTGCGGAGGGGGAATTAATCCCTCTCTCTTCTCCTCTTGCGCTCTCTCTCTTCTCCTTCTTGCGGGCGGCGGAGCGCACACGCCCGAGCGTGCGACGGCGGCAGTGGCCGGCGGCGCGGTGGCTGTGACCAGCGGTGGAAGGGAGGGGGGGGGGGGGGTCCCTGGGGGAGATCTCCCGGCGGCAAGCCATCGGCAGAACGCGCGCGGGGAGGCCGGGTTGGCCGGCGCGGCAACGGGATGGTGGAAGAGGCACGGGTTGGCGACGATTCTGGCGGAGGCGAGCTCCAGCCGTCGAGAAGCCTCGCCCAGGTTCGTCGTGAATTGGCGAGGATTTCTCCCTACTTTTCCCGGCCGGGGCTAGCTCGTAGCGAGCCCGCATCGGTGGCCATGGTAAAGGGGCGGCGGAGCTCCGATTGAGGGGTGGTGCGGCGGCGCAAACAGAGGGGAAACTTGCCGGTGGGGGGTTCTAGGGGGAAGGAGGAAGGGGCTAACGAGAACACATACCGGGCAGCTTTGCGCGTGCGGCGACGTCGTCGTCCTTGGCTCCAGGTCGACGAGGCAGGGGCGGCTGCGTCGAGCGCGTGGCGGCGTTGCTTTCTCGTTGGTCTTCTGTGAGGCGACGAGCAGTGGCAGGATTGGGGCGGCGAGGAGCAGCGGGGTGCTTACCGGCGTATGAGGTGAAGACGAGGAGGTGTGCATGGCGAGGTGAGCTCGGCTGCCATTTATAGGGCGGCGGTGGGGCGGCGTGGGAGCTAGCGGAAGGCGGCTGCAGGGCAAGGACACGCGTGGGCGGCGGTGGCGGCGTGCGCAGAAGCGGCAGGGAGCGGCGTGCGTAGAGCGGCGGGGAGCGGCGTGCGCAGAGGCGGCAGAGCTCGTACGCGCGTGGCTGGCGAGCGCGGCGATGGCAGCGAGGCGGTGACAGGGGAGGTACGGGGTGGCCCTTTGTCCAGCGGTCTGTGGTAGGCATTGGCATGGCGACGGCGATTGTCCCCTGGTCCGTTGGCTGCCGCAGGGCACGGCGGTGGCAGGCGGCAGGCGCAGGGGGCTTACGGGCGCAAGATGCGGGGAAGGCCGGACTACGGCGACGGCTTTTTGGGTGGCATGGTCTCGCAAGGATGCGCGCGTGGTGATGGCGCAGGCGACGGCAGGCAGTGCGGTTCTTGGCCCGCTAGCCCGGTCTGGTGGGCGCCGCATGGGGTCAGTACGGCGGGGGCGTACGGCAGCACGGGGAGCAGTGGGTCAGCAGTTGCGACGCGGCGACGACGGTGAGCTGGTCCGGCTTGGGTGCGGCGACATTGGCACGACATTTCATCGAGCAGTTGCGACGTGGCTAGGGGAGGAGGCAGGCATGGGCTTTGAGAACCGGATGGGCCAGGGGCTTGGTGGGCCGAGACGGGGGTCGACCGAGGCCGAAGGAGGAAAAGGAGGATGCAGACCCATAGGGCTACGGTGGCCTAACTAGGGAGTTAGGTTTATAATCCATTTTGAGAAGATTTGTTTAAGAAGTTGTAAATTTTGAAAAGAATGATTTGAAACTCAAATTACAATATGAAGGCTGATTTCGATTTCTCTATAGACATTTGAGTGTTCAAAATTTAATTTTGGATTTTCAAATTCCCTAAAAGAGGATAGCTTATTTATTTATGGCGTTCTATTCATTTTGGTTATTATATATATATATATATATATATATATATATATATATATATATTAGTCTGTTATGTTTTGGGGGAGTTAAAAAGTTTTGTGAATTAAGGTCCTTTAATCTCCCGATGTTTTGTACTTGATTTTATTCAAAGGCTTAGTTAAGGTGGTATGTGCATTCCATGGTTTGGAAATTAATATTTAATCTCCACATTTTATTATAGGTTGAAAGCTTAGCTCATTCTAATATTTCATATGTTAGGGTTGGGAAATTAATTGGATATGTAATCTCTTCTTATTGGTTCCTGTTCTCTAAAAATAATTGTTGTAGCTAACCCATCTTATTAATTAACTCATGATGATAAAAATTAAATTAGCATTTTAGCCTTTGCTTTAATTTATGGATTGAGGTTAGTTCCTCTTTATTAAACATGTGATGAGTTTAGAGAATTAAATGAACATTTAATTTCCCTTTCTTTGTAGAGGGTTATAAATTATTTCTGGTTGCTGAGATAAACTTTGAAATTGAGTTAGGTTGTTGGTTGCTCTATCTGGGTCGCCCCTTTTTTTTTTATCACATCACAAGCATAGCAACCGAAGACACGGCATGATGCAAAAAATTTTAAAAAGTTCAAAAATTTACGTGTTTTTCTTAACCGAATTTTTAGGGTGTTACATTACTTAACTCGTGATTAACTCCTCAATCACTTGGCATGGCCATACACTTTATTAGTTCATTAGATCGAGAGGTTTAGAGATATCTTTTCCATTAATTGGGAGGGGCAAATCCCATCTTGATTTCACATCCACCGGGAAGAAGCCGTGGAAGCTGTCGTTGGTGAAGCAAAGAAGTAGATGACCACACATCCAAGTCAACGGGCGGCGTGCGCTGCTACCATATGGATGACCGCCATGCGACACGTACCTCCAAAGTAGATGTGGTGACGGGAGGCGGCGGAGGACCTCCCGGTGATGTCCAGCAGTGACAAAGAAAACAAGTCAGAGAAAGAGAAAATCGAGAAAAGGGAAGAAGGAAAGAGGGACAAGGGTAAGATGGACTCACGTTTCCTTATCTATGTTGGTACACTCACGCTCACATGTCACGTCATATAAGTAAAAATGAAAAATAATTAAGAAAAATCAACTCTCCGATAGTATCCGATGGTAAAACTGTAAAAACACATTTAAAGATTGGCCATTCATAAAAATGCCAAATAGTTAAATTTTCTGATTTCTCGAGACACGACAAAAATTAGAAAGGATAAATGAATTTCTACACAAGTCTACTGCTCTGAACATCTATTTGTAAAAATGTCAAATAGTTAAATTTCCCGATTTATCTAGGCACGACGAAAATTAGAAAGGATAAACGAATTTCTACACAAGTTTGCTCTGAACGGTCGAGAAATCTACGTTGGTTGTTGGTTCAGCTCTGAATGTGAACAACTCCGTTGGTAGGGACTCGTAAATCTTTCTAGAAGACAGCAGGGTCGTCAAGACTTGCAGTTTACTCCGCTGATCTGTTCCTACCTCCGTCTCCCTCCCCTCCCTTGCCAACTCCACGCTCCTTCCAACCACAACCCATCAGCGTGAGCACCCCCGCTCCCTCCCATTCCCAGATCTCCCCACCTCCATCGCCGATGAGCTCGCCCGCCGCCTCCGCCTAGCTGTCCCCCGCGCGCTCCCACAGCGCTGCTACCGCCGCCCACCGCAATGTCGTCGGCTGCGGCGGGCGACGCCGAGGCCGAGGCCGAGTCCCTCGGCTGCGCCTCCCCCGCCGGCCGCGTGCTCGCCCGCGCCCTCGACAAAGTCATCAAGCACTCCTCCTGGCGCAAGCACTCCGCGCTCGTCGCCGCCTCCAAGTCCGCCCTCGACCTCCTTTCCGCCTCCGCCTCCGCGTCCGATTCGTCCGACGAGGCCTCCTCCGTTTCCCCCATCCCCGGGGTCGCCGCGGCCGCTGCCGACGCGGCGCTCGGAGCGCTCCTGATCGCGCTCGACCCGGCCTCCCCCAAGGTCACCGAGCCCGCGCTCGAGTGCGTCTCCAGCCTCCTCTCCCTCCGCCTCCTCCACGGCGAGGTCGCCGCCGCTGCCGACAACACCTTGCCGGTCTCCAAGCTATTCGCGGCCGTAATCTCCTGCGGAGGCCTCGGGGACGAGTCCCTCGAGCTCGCCGCGCTCCGCGTGCTCGTCGCCTTCGCGCGGTGCCCCGTCGTCTCCGTCGGCGGGGACTGCCTGGGCCAGATTGTGAAGGCGTGCTACAACCTGTACCTGGGGAGCGCGAGCGGCGGGAACCAGCTCTGCGCGAAGCTGGCGCTCGCGCAGGTGCTGGCCATCGTGTTCGCGCGTGTGGAGGCGGACGCCATGGACGTGCGCGTGCGCACGGTCTCCGCCGCCGACATGATGGACCTCTCCGATCGCAGCCTGAATGACTCCAGCGTAGTGCAGGCGGCACAGGCGTTCATTAACGAGGCCATGGAGGGGAGCGATGTGCCAGAGGAGGTTCCCCCGTTGGATGTGCCAGCTGAGGCAGATGGGAGTGGAGAGGATGAGGGGATGAGCAGGATCAGGGAGGATGGGCTGGCGTTGTTCAAAAACCTTTGCAAGCTGTCAATGAAGTTTGCCACACCGGATAACCCTGATGATCCAGTGCTGCTGCGGGGAAAGGTTTTATCACTCGAGCTGCTTAGAACGGTCGTTGACAATGCAGGGCCATTCTGGAAGTCAAATGAAATGTATGTTTTTCATAGATATATGCTTATGTTGATTATATCCATTAGAATTCACTTCATTGCCTATTTTGTTCATTATTATTGCTATGAGTCTTGAAATGTGTAAAAGATAGGAGAAAAATTAAGGTGGGTATTAGCAAGTGTAGAAAAACTTAAGGTAACAACAGTGGGAGTTTGTTTAAGGTTTATAGTTTGGGGTATGGGGGAGTAGTCTTTAGCTCGCATTTCCCTAGCCAGATGGCATCTGCTCGTGTTGTTTCTGCATGATTTGCATTATGTGTTGTCATATAGGTTATCTAGGTGAAGATGCATGTCAGCATATGAATGAGGCAGTGATTGTGGAGACTGGTGTGTTTAGAAAATATATTTTTACGTATGTATGCTTGATAGGTTTTTGACCATTGTAAAGAATAGGGTTCCTGATATAGTGATATTAGATCAATTATTTTTATAATTAGAGTCAGAACTGCAAGGCATTACTGTTGGATAATGAACCTTCTAGGTCTTCCAAATGCTGTACTGATTATTGAGCAACTGATTCTGGGTTCTATTTGAGATTTTCAACTTCTATTCAATTTGTGGCAGCCCCTCAATAAATATTCAGTTAAAAACAAGGAATAGCATGACCAAGTAGGTAGATGAAAAACATAAATTGTATATACCCTATGCATGCTGACAGACCATGTAGAGGCAGTGCACACACACCCTCTGACTTGCAGATCTGCACGAAGAGAAAATGTCACGTGGCACTTATGAAGTCATGGTTACCAATCTAAAGTTGTGGGGTTTTACAGGGTCGGATCCACCGCCAGGCGACCCCAGGCGGCCGCTCAGGCTCGTTGGGTGGATATGCCAGTGAATTTTGAATGTTTTCTTTGATGAATTGGAAATAAAATTTTCATAGCATACACTTGATATAATAAGACATGCCCAGGCTTTGAAACTTTTCTGGATCTGCCACTGGGGTTTTAGGTTATATGTTGATGTCCCCACTTGTCTTCTTAAATTCAAAGATGCACACTTCGTGTTGTGTATATTTTCATCAATAGTCTAAAGCTTAATATTTAATTTAATTCATTCATATGGGAATGCATCAAATAATGACACCCAGACAAATTCATGCATGAAGAGTTTGGGTCATTCCATCTCTGAATGTTGAACTGAATATTGGGTTCAAGAGAAGGTATAGCTCAGGAGTACTGACCTTCTCCCCTACTGGTGCAGGTATCTTGAAGCAATTAAGAAGCACCTATTTTTGTCCTTGCTGAAGAACAGTGCCTTGTCAGCAATGAATGTTTTCCAGCTTTTGTGCTCCATTTTTATTGGTCTGCTGTCGAGGTTTAGATCTGGCTTGAAAGAGGAAATTGGATTATTTTTTCCTATGCTTATCTTAAGAGTTCTTGAAAATGTTCTTCAACCTAGCTTCCTGCAGAAAATGACAGTTCTAAACTTTTTGGAGAAAACATGTAAAGAACCTCAGGTTATCATTGATATCTTTGTGAACTATGATTGTGATGTTGATGCACCAAACATTTTTGAAAGGTATTCTACTTTTCTTCTTGATGGACATGCACTCTTAGTTTTGTTTTGTAATCAATAAGAACCATTAGCATTACTTATACTGAAAAGATTTGTCACTCTTTTTATAATTTTCCTATCAATAAGAGCCATTAGCATCACTTCTACTAAAAATACATGTCACTCTATGATTTCATAGTAAAGCAATTTTAATTCCATCAGATCTTCACAGGATTGTCAATGGACTAGTAAAGACTGCTTTAGGTGTCCCTGCTGGATCAACAACAACATTAACTGTCGCGCAAGACCAGACATTTCGAATTGAATCTGTCAAGTGCCTTGCAGTTATTGTTAGGTCAATGTATTCCTGGATGGACCGACAACTGAGAATTGGTGAATTTTCCCCGATTAGTTCTGAAACTCCAGGTTCAATGGACAATCATACTACCCATAATGGAGACGGAAGTGGAATGGATTATGACATGCAATCTGACTCAAGCAGCTCTGATATATCTGATTCTTCCTCACTTGAGCAACGGCGTGCTTATAAAATAGAACTTCAGGTGTAAATTTTTTCCAACTTGAATAATGTTTCCTATTTTTTATGTTGTTTCTTTTTTTTTTTCTGTTAATAGTTTATTCTTTGGATGACTGATCGGTCTACATTTTCTTTTGGCAGAAAGGAATTGCATTGTTTAACAGGAAGCCTTCCAAAGGTATTGATTTTCTTGTCCGTAGCAAGAAAATAGGCCATTCTCCGGAAGATGTGGCTTCTTTCTTGAAAAACACTGCTGGCTTAAATGCAACAATGATCGGAGACTATTTGGGTGAAAGGGATGACTTCCCCCTCAAAGTCATGCATGCTTATGTGGATGCACTGAATTTTAAAGGCATGGACTTCGGTGAAGCAATCAGGTTTTTCTTGCAAGGTTTCAGATTACCAGGGGAAGCACAGAAAATTGATCGGATCATGGAAAAATTTGCTGAACGCTACTGTAAATGCAATCCAAATGCTTTTACCAGTGCAGATACTGCCTACATTCTTGCTTACTCTGTTATCTTGCTAAACACTGATGCTCACAGTGTCATGGTGAAAGATAAGGTTAGTTTATGATGATTTTCCTATTTTATCATCTGGGGATGGCTCATTTATATTGCAAGATTTCTTGCGCAGATGTCTAAGGCTGATTTCATGCGCAATAACCGAGGAATTGATAATGGGAAGGACTTACCTGAAGCTTATCTGAGTGCATTATATGACCAAATTGTGAATAAGGAAATCAAAATGAGTGCTGATTCTTCAACTGCACAAATCAAACAACCCAATAGCATAAGCAAGCTTCTTGGCTTAGACAATATCATCAACTTTGTCAATTGGGGACAGGCAGAAGACAAAGCACTAGGTGCAAATGACTTGCTCATTAAGCATATACAGGAGAAATTTAAAGCAAAATGCAGGAAATCAGAGTAAGATCAACATGATCTTTTTTGTTACAGTATTCATGTGCTCTTTTGATAATTGATGAACTCGAGCTTGTGCACAATGCAGGTCTGTGTTTTATATTGTTTCTGATGCAACCATTTTAAGATTCATGATGGAGGCCTGTTGGGCTCCTATGATGGCAGCATTCAGTGTGACACTAGACCAAAGTGATGATAAGGCTTCCGCATCACAGTGTTTAAAGGGATTAAGATTTGCTGTGCATATCACTTCTGTTATGTGCATGCAGACACAGAGAGATGCTTTTTTGACATCCATAGCCAAATTCACATCCCTCCATTCTGCTGTAGACATGAAACAAAAGAATGTTGATGCTATGAAGGTAAAAGTCCCCACCAAAAAGATTACTGTTTTTTGTGCAATTTACATAAAATGTTGCTTCTGACTTCCAAGTAACCAACTTCTACTTAAAAATAGGCATATAAATTTATAATATTTGAAGCATACAGGAGGAGCATATTAAAGTTGTTCACTCAGCTCATATGTAATATGTTCTGTATGCCCATTCCATGTGTGGCATATCTTACTTTTTTGAAGCAGTGGAATGATATACTTAGTCTATAATTTGGACAGGCTATTATATCCATTGCAATCGAAGATGGCAATTACTTGCAGGAAGCATGGGAGCATGTATTGACTTGTTTGTCGCGGTTTGAGCATTTGCACCTGCTTGGAGAAGGGGTACCTACTGACTCTTCATTTCTTACAGTACCCTTGGTTGAGTCAGAACAAAAGAACCAGAAGTTCAGCTCTGGTCTATCTTCGAAGAGAATCAATGCTCTTCAGAATCCTGGTTTAATGGCTGCTGTTAGAGGGGGTTCTTATGACAGCACAGTGGCAAAAACCAGTGCCTCATCATTGGTTACTCCTGAACAGATCAGTAATTTCATATCGAACTTAAATTTGTTGGACCAGATTGGTATTGTTGAGTTAAATCATATATTTACCCACAGTCAAAGATTAAACAGTGATGCCATTGTTGCTTTTGTGAAAGCTCTTTGCAAGGTCTCAATGACTGAGTTACAGTCTCCAACGAATCCTCGTATCTTCTGCCTTACAAAAATAGTAGAAGTCGCGTAAGACAATTCCCGAGATACACTTGTAAAACCTACCTTTCAGTAGCAAACAGTAGCTGTGACCCAGTACTTCTCAACTATTCTAATTCTGACTAAATTCATGCAGGCATTACAACGTGAACCGCATACGGTTGGTGTGGTCTCGCATCTGGAAAGTTCTGTCAGAATTTTTTGTATCTGTTGGACTACTAGAAAATCTTTCTGTTGCAATATTTGTGATGGACTCTCTGAGGCAGCTTGCAATGAAGTTTCTGGAAAGAGAGGAACTGGCAAACTATAACTTTCAGAATGAGTTCCTTAGACCTTTCGTGATTGTTATGCAGAAGAGTAATGCTCCAGAAGTACGAGAGCTGATTGTCCGGTGTGTCTCACAGATGGTTCTAAGTCGTGTCAACAACATAAAATCTGGCTGGAAGGGTGTTTTTATGGTATGTATTGCAGCAACGTTTCTCTCCTGAAAGAGAGCTAAAACATGCATTCTTATGGTGTTTATTGCATTATTTTTGCACTGTGCAGGTATTTACTTCTGCTGCAGCTGATGATGCAAAAAGTATTGTCCTATTGGCATTTGAAACTATGGAAAAGATTGTTCGAGACTATTTTCCATACATAACTGAGACGGAGAACACCACATTCACTGATTGTGTTAACTGTCTTATTGCATTTACAAGTAGCCAATTTAATAGTGATGCTAATCTCAATGCTATCGCGTTTCTCCGATTCTGCGCTGTTAAACTTGCCGATGAAGGATTTGGTTGTCAGGAAAAGTGTGCTGATGAACCCAGCAATTTAGTCATGCCAGATGGAAATGGCACTGTGAACAAGGATGATTATATTTCCTTATGGATTCCTCTCCTTGTAGGTATGTCGTTTTTTTAGTATTAGTTACTTCTATCAAGCAGTGTGAATCTTGTTGGATTAAAATTTGTAAGGCATAGGTCGTTTGTAAGATTATTATTTTATGGTTCCTTATACCTTTCAGGTTTAGCCAAGTTGACTAGTGATTCAAGATCAACCATCAAGAAAAGTGCTACGGGGGTACTTTTTGACATTTTGAAGGATCATGGACACTTCTTCTCACAGTCCTTTTGGACCGATATCCTTGAATCTGTTGTTTATCCTCTATTTAGCAATGAAAGGTTTTCATCAAATGATCGAACCTCAACATCGAGTATCCCTGAGGATGACTTTTCAAATCTTGAAACCCAAACTTTGGCAGTGAAATGTTTAGTGGGTTTGTTTATTAATTTCTTTGATGTGATGCGTCCAGAACTTGCTAGGGTCGCATCTATCATCACATATTTTGTCCGAAGTCCCTACAAACATTCTGCTAGCATAGGTGTATCTGCTTTGATGCGCTTAATTGAGGGAGTTGGTAGTGAACTTTCCAAGGAGGAATGGAAAGAGATATTGCTGCGCTTCAAGGAATCGGTGGCACATACGTTTCTCGTATTCTCTAAAATTGTGAGGATGATGCAAGATATTGAAATTCCTGATAGATTTGAATCTTATTCAGAAACCGATCAATACTCAGATCTTGAAAATTATGGTAATGAAGAAGAGGAAGCTAATATGGAGACAACTTCTTATGCTATTGTCAAACTGAAGAATCATATGGCTCTACTCCTCTTAGTTGTTCAGGTAATTTTCTTTGTTAAATAAATTATCTTGTTAATCCACCCATAACATGTGTTAAGTTTGACCCTTTTGGGTTCTAAGTGCGAAAATTTAGGCAGCTGCTTGTGTTTTCTTATTCATGTCGACTCTGGTCGTAAGGCCAAAATTGGGACACTAGGCCTAGGCTGTTTTACTTAAAAGTCCAATGTTCTAGTGGCTAGGACCTAAAAATTTTGGTCCTCAATTAAGATAGTAACTTTCGAAAGAGTAGAGTGGCATAATGAGATTATTAGGAGAAAGTGAGGGTGTGAGAATCAAATAATCAATCACTGCATATCTTGACCATTTTAACCAAACCTTGCCTAGCTGCCTCTATAGGACAGTTTGGTTTTTACATAAAGGTTATATGTGCCAGTTCTTGTGGCAAAGTAGGGCTGTGAAACGTGTTCCTTCCTAGGTAATAATTGAAAATCTCTTGCCCTTGCCTTGGTGGACAACAGGACAAGTGACCCAGACGTGCAAGTTGCTATGCCTTCTATTTTTCTCCTACACTTCCAGCCACATCACTGTATCACTCAGTATTTTGTCCTTTTTGCAGGGAGTTATTAAATTATATGAAGAGCACAGAAAATATCTGTCTTCCGATCATATTAGTATTCTTTTGGAGATGATATCAGCTATCGCGACACATGCAAGTAAAGTGAGCTCTGAATCTTCCTTGCTGATGAAGTTCCATAAAGCATGTTCCCTTTTGGAGGTATCTGAGCCAGCAATTGTCCATTTCGAAAATGAATCATACCAGACCTACCTCAAGCTTCTGCAAGGACTGTTTCGTGACTATCCATCCATGTCGAAAGAAATGGACATTGAATCACAAATACTTCGTGTTTGTGAGAAAATACTGCGGATATATCTACAGTGCGCACAGCGGGAACCATCCAACAAAGCTTTGCACAGAAATACGTCTTTACATTGCGTGGTTCCACTGGGTGCTGCTAAAAAAGAGGAATTGGCTGCTAGGACTTCATTGGTCCTTCTAGTGATGCAGTTACTGGGCAACCTAGAGGAGGATTCATTCAGGAGAGTACTGACCTGGTTTTTCCCATTGCTGGTTGATCTGATTCGTTGTGAGCATAGCTCTGGAGAAGTTCAACACGCGCTGTACAAAATCTTCCAATCATCAATAGGCCCCATGCTAACAGTATAATAGCACATATTCGTTCTGCTAAGGTGTACATTTTTGTGCCTCCATTTTGTCAAAGTTATTCCAAGAACCTAGAGGGGCCCACGACTACAGTTTGGCATCCTTGATTTAACTCACTGATTTGAAATCCCAGAGCACAAGGTGAAAATTCATCATTAGTTCTGGGTAATTGCATATTATGCGGTATATTGTCGATTCAACTGAGTTCAACTTGCTTGTCTTATATTTTGCAGTGTCATATGATCTGTCCAGATTCGAGAGAAAGGGGGGTTAGTTTTGCCGGCATTTCTTAGAGGCGATATGAGTAACTAAACATTGTAGCCCGGCATTGGATTTACCCCTTATGGCTGGACTTTCTTGACACTGATGTGTTGAGGTAATATTTCGCAACCCTGTAACGCAGAAGGGGCACGTCGCATACTCGTAATCCACCATGTATACTATTCCTTCTATATTGTACGGTGTGCCGTGGAAATACCTGTGGTACTACAGAGGAGTTCCTTTGAAGCTATGAGGTTTTTTCTTTCCTTTTTTTTTTGTGAAACTAAGCTAGAGCTACACTAGCCTTGTTTCTAAAATGAGCAGTGTTTATATTTCTTTGTTGGATGCATAATATAGTGAGAAAGAATGTTGTTTTGCCGAATGATCTATTCAAACTGTCATCAAATCACTATGTATAAAGGCAGCAAATGTAGAATTTTGCTAGGGTGGACGAGAGGACAAAGAGATTACTTAGACATAACTCTGCAAACTATCTACATGTAGCTCTTTCATGGTGCTAAGTACTCAAATAATAGGAGCAACAACTGTCTCAACTGTTGTACATACCACACGACCGTGGATCATACCATTTGACAACCAACCAGTCAAACAGCTAATTAAAGCTACAGAGACAAACTGCAGCGAGTCGGAGTCACCAACAGGTAATTGATTATTTTCCAGGATTGAACTGCCATTATTTAGTTACACGTTGCATATAAAGTGATATAAACAGTTTTACAGTTTGGGAAGAATAATTTACACAGCCAGCCGAGGACGCGACCCACGCCCTAATGCTGTATATAATGCAACACAATGACATGCATTGGAGATGACGAAAGGACGAAGAGAATTGGCTATACACAACGGGAACCAGACGCATCAGCACTTTTGAAAGAATTGACTAGCTCTACGATTTGGACCCTACTTGAGCTATTATACACAGGGCTGGATCCCGGACTCCATTTCCGGCATCCAGTTTGGTCCATGTATACAGGCCACCAGCTATCAGAATTCCTGGCAGGAGATGGGGAATGGACAGACACTTGACAGAAGCAGCGCGAGAGTGGCTTCACGCTCTCGTGCTTTCCTGCCCCTTCCAATGGAGCAGCTTGACATTCACATTTATAAGGATCAGGTAACCATGGATAAGGAGAACCTGTGGAATAGAAGGATGATCATATGATTCAATCTAGAATATCGATGCAGCATGCTCAAGGCATGGTCAAGTTCGATTAATATGATAACCAACCTTTAGAATGCAAAAGATGACAGTTTGCAAGAAAAGAAGCATGCCGCCCAATTAGCAGTACTGCTGTTCTTAGTCCTGCTGCAGACTATAGGATACCTGCTATAACGAAGGCAAAGTGTCAGAACATTATGTCTAACAGGAACTGAAACCACAAAAGGTGAACGCGCCTCAAATTTGTCTTGTTGGCATCCTTATGTCAGCCCGACGTTTGTTCTGAAATGTTGTTTGGTGTGAACTGTGCACGAGCAGGGATCAAGAGCTGTTGCGGAGGGCGTGGAGCTCCTGTTTCCACAAAAGTGGAAGATGTTAGAAATATATCAAGAATAATATAGGGTGTGTGTGTGTGTGCAAGTCTTCTCAATCCAATCATCAAAGATTGAATTCTTGCCTGGAGGATATTGTTGCTGCACCGTTGACATGCGTACAACATTTGCAGCATTCTGATTAGATAGCGGCATAATTTGACTTGGTACATATCCAGGTGAATAAGGTTGATCACCAGGCACAGTTTGGCCAAACTGCCCATATGGGTAAACTGCTGGGCCTACTGTCCTGGGACCGCCATATACTGGAACATACTGTTGCCCAACATATGAACCATATGCATTCTACAGAACTAAAAGTATAATAAATTAGCAAAAGTAATTGTTAAAGAGGGAAGGCATTATATAACATACAAAAAAAATATGGACAAAAGATTCTGGATTTCTCAACCTGAGGATACATGTACTCTGGCCCATAAGTTGATGGTCTGCATTTGAAAAAACAATCGATCATTACTTGCAACAGCCAGGCTGTTCATTTGGAAATAAAAGATATGCACAAAGACATTATCTATACTAAAATCCCACAAAGCACAATTCCAGAATGGTACGACTTTTAACAATGTGCCAGATATTCACAGCCTAACAGGAGATCAGATCCTTAGCTGTGCATGATCATTGCAAACAATGCATTGAATGAGCTGTTAACCTACCCATAAGAAGGATATACAAATGCCTGTGGATAGTTGTAGGGAGATTGCTGATATGTTGGGCTTTGCACATACATGCCACCTGGAACCGCCACACCTCCATTGTATGGGATGACCGGCCTTAAAGGTGCTACTACCACATTAAAAAGAAGGGAAAAAATTTATCACAATAATTGAATATACACACGGACCTAATAAGGTGTTTAAGCATGAATAAACCAGTAAGAGAGCTTTGCAACTATATATTTTTGTTGTAGAGTCCTGCCAATGGCAGAATATAAAAGAAACTTAGCAATAAAGTATCGATTTTTATCCTTTTTCCAGGGTAGGGTCATGGATTGAATCATGGAGCTGTTTAGCAACTGATCTTTCTACTAATGCACACTGCTCTATCTATTTTGAGTTTTTGCGAGGAAAAGCTTTTCTGGTTAGGGATAAATATCAGTGGGTACCAGGAGCTATATGCCATTTTGTGTACTTTTGATATTTTCAATCCTATTATATGTTGTATGAAGTTCAAGTTTTCAAAAATCCTCACCAAAAATTTAGGTAGAAATTGAATTTGTTCCAAGATTGAACAATAACTCGATGGTTACTGGCTGGTTGGTTTAGGTGTGAGAGAAACATTCCAGACATGAATTCTAACTTATGCCAGATCACTAACTTTCCAGCAAAATCTGAGAATACATCTGTCATTGCAAGTTGAAGACCATGAAAAAGATGTCTGACTTGTAAATTACCAATTTTGTTGAAAAGCAATAATGATGGTACCAACTACCAACTCATGAGTCATGAGTTGTCCCCTTTCTGTTATCGATTCTGTTACCTAATTTTCAATTAAACCAAATCCTGCAATACCGTTCCTCTAAAATTTAATAGAAAAGGGACTAGTAGCAATTGATCATCTTCAGTTTTTTTTTATATAAATAACTCAAGCTTCTCATCAGAATTGATTTTGTAGTAGACAGCTTTGGATGACATTGTGAACAATTCGGTGAGGTGGTACATATTTTCTTTTATTATAATGACAAGTCCCTTTTTTTCTTTTAGAATTATAGTTAGTTAGCACATGAAAGGAAGAGGTAACAGGAAAAAAGCTATGGGCAACATCTCTGGCATGGTATAAAATATCTGATTATGATAACTCCAATTTGTTGGGAATGGGCAATGATTACAGAAATGCATTACAACAAAATTTTAAGCTGGAGGAAACAATAGAATATAGATATAACAGTTATGCAATTGGGATAGTTGAAAACTAAGTTAGCAGACCTACCGAAAGGCACGGCTGGCCCAGGACGCCCTAGGATAGCAAGGTTACAGTTTGCGCGCCGCCCGTCGATCACTGGGTACGGGTCCATGCAGGCCATTCTCGCTGACTCTGGGTCCCGGAAGGTCACCTGTACAAGCCTCCACACAGAATTAAGACTAAACATTAAAACTAGGAGACCCAATTTCCCCTTACAGAACGAATTACTTCAAATTTCCTCCTAAAATCCAAATAGTTCCCCAATTCCATACTAGGAAAACACAAAACTGTACTCCAATTTGGAAGCAGGAGAAGTAGCAAACGACCTAAAAATGATAGTAACATCCGAACCCTAGAACTCATTAGCAGCGAGGCTTTGCCCCCACAATCCCCTACCAAATTGAAACGCTTTCCCCATTTCCAAACCGCAATCATCAAATTCCCAAATAACATCGTCAGGGAATTATTCAAAGCTCCCAGAATTCACAAACTTTCCTGCGATCACACCATTCAACCCTAAAATCCATCCCCGAGTCAAAAACTGCAATCTATAGCTTCACAAAAAAAAAAAAGAGAAACACACGAAGAAGCAAGGAGGGAGGGAGTAGAAGGATCGGGGACTCACGAATCCGTAGCCCTTGGACCTGCCGGTGGCGCGGTCGGTGATGACGACGGCCTCGAGGATCTCCCCGTAGGCCTCGAAGTGGGCTCTCAGCCCCTCGCTCCTCGTCTCCCACGCCAGGCCCCCGACGAACACCTTGGTGTACGTCGTGTCCCCGTACGGCCCGCTCAGGTAGTGCAGCGCTGGCGTCCCGCCTCCCCCCGCCGCCGCCGCCGCCGCCGCCGCCGGAGACCGCTGCGGCGTCATCTCACCACCACCAGCAGCCCACGCGCATCCACCCCCACCTCCCCCAAACCCTAACCCTAGCAGCAGCAGCAGCAAGCTTGGCGAGCGCGCGAGCTGGCGTGTTAGCGGCGGTTGCCTAGGGCTAATCAGCCAATCGCGAGCGTTATTATAGCCGCGCTAATCCGAGAGGCGGTTATAATTAGCGGTTAAACTCACGCGGGAGAGGGAAGGGGGAGAAGGCGAGAAGCGATCGAGTGGGGGAAGTTGGTGCGAACTGCGTGCGAAGGATCACGCGACCAGACCAGAGAGAGAAGAAAGGGAGAGGGCAAGGGCAATTTGGGGATTTTCTTTTTTTCTTTTGATGGGGACTTGTCGCGATGATTGATTATTGTTATTTGGATTTTATATGGATCGAACTTGGATGATCTTTTCTGTTTCTGCTTTTCTGTATTTGCCAAGATTTGCTTTATACGTACTTAAAAAAAATTCTTTACTAAACTCTTAACAAAGATCTCAACTGTGGATTTAATTAGTGGGTAATTGTGAAAAATCAAGATTCAATCACATTGTGCCGCATTAGTTTTGCAAGATATTTATAAAAAAGTTTTGTACGTGTATCATTTTCCTGCTTTATATTCTCTCTATCGCTTATTTCAGGATGTATCATTGTGGCACATTTGTCTGTAGTAATAGTTCCTCTCTGCAGTAAGGATTTGCTTCCTTCTCTAGTATATAGATGAGTAAAGGATGTGATGAAGCTTGGGAGTGGAGCAAGTTTTTAGTTTGTCCAATAGAAAGTGGAAGTATCATATATCAGCATTCTATGCAATGCTTGATTGTGCTTTAATCCCAAGTTTATTCCCAATTTTAGAATTTTAGTTTAGGGATTTTGTGTGTCACTTTCTTATGTTTTCATAATGCTAAGACATGAAAAATCTACCTAAAATTATTCTTCAAAATTAAACTTTAAAATTCAATATCACTTTGGACTATAATCCAAAGTACAACCAAGCATTGCCCTACTCCCTTTGGTTTAATTGTAAGTCGTTTTAGATTTACACAAGTAACAAAAGAATTTAAAAATAACTCAAATGATTCTATTGCCCTCCGTATATGTTACATTCGAAATGATGAATCATTGAAGACTAAAATGACTAGTATTTGAAAAGAGAGGGAGCGGATAGTAATTCAGAATGCATAAAGCAGGATACACCTGAAACTTTAAAATCACAAGGAGACCAAATTGCAGTGAGAGGTTAAGCAAAAAAATTGATATGCCTGGTGTATAAAAAATTGTGACCTATTCCCGTCATACAAGCAAAAGTCGTTTGTACATTTGTGGAACAAACGAGCACAAAATATTAATGACACTTTTTATTCAATTAAATAATGGTAGAATTATATAGAATAGTTAAAAAGATAACACAACTCTTCAACATTGTTAAATCATCACACTAATGCTTTGGCAGAGTCAAATTCTTGATTTTCTCAATTATGAACGGAGTAGTGCATATCACATGGATTGTTCAAGCCTAGTATTTTGATTTTCCAGAAAAAAAAATTGGGTTAGTAACTCAGTCGTCATTCTGGAAGGGTGAAAGAATAAACATATCCATTGATTAGAGTAGCTGATGAATTAAGTGGCCCCCAACTTATGTCCTGCTACTTCACGTCTATGTCTATGGAAAAAAATTTGAAAATATTATTTTTTCGTTTTTTGCAAATATATACACATGACCAAAAGAATAGCAAAAATAATCATCTCTCGCGACGTCAGGACGCGGCTGTCGGCGAAACGGGACTGGGGGCCCACATACCCCGGGGACGCGTGGATCTTCGGCCACGTCACCTCCTCCGGGGCCCACATTCTGCACCGGTGATGGCCGGCTACGGCCGTTTTCCCGCTAAGTACCTGGGCACAGCACTGCCTTAGCCCGGGTGCGCACTCCTCGGGTGAGTCGCAACGACGGCTCGCAGCCACCTCCTTGGTCTCGGGGCATGTCCCCGGGAACATTACTGGGACTCCCGTGCCCGAGCTCGCTCCCCGGTCCCAGGACCCACAGCTCTAGCCCCGGGTCGCGTCCCCGGGGCACATTACTGGGACTTCCCGTGCCCGGGCCTCACCCCCCGGTCCCAGGACCCACAGCTTCAGCCCCGGGTCGCGTCACCAGGGCACATTACTGGGGCATTCCCGGGCCCGGGGTGCGCTCCCCGGGCCCGGGGCCCATAGCTTCGTCCTCGAGGAACTCAGCGCTTGTGCGCGCGGAGGGCTCGACGAGCTCTCTACCCCGGACCCGAGCTTGACTCGAGTGGACCAACTGTTCCAACTACCCCCATTAATGGCAAGGCGACGGGGCGCGTCGCCCCTATCGCCTGCTCTGCCACGCGTGACGGCTCGTGACGGCCCCTCGTGGGCCGGCTCCCTGTGCAATCAGAGAACTTTTGACTGAGAGGGCTTCAGTTTTCCACACTGGCAGCGATGGCGTGCGCTGTCACACCTCCACGACCAAGCTGCCCATAGCAGCCGAGCGACGTGATGACAAGACATCCCGACCAACTCCGGCGTGGCTCAGCAGGCGGCCGCGGACGTGTACGATGAGACATATCGTACCTAGAAAAGCTGTGTACTGGGCACTGTGGACTCCCCCGAGTTGCTCCAGAAAGCAAGAGACTGAGTTCGTTCCCAAGTAAGGGCGAGCTCTTGAGCATCCCTCGAGAACTCCTTGGAAGAGCAAACCACATTCATCTCCCACATAGCAAACACACACAGGAGTAGGGTATTACGCCTCCGCGCGGCCCGAACCTGTCTACTTCTCCTGCCTCCCTTGCGTGCCATCTCAGCCCGGGCCCCCTGCGCCCGAGCATATTTTGACCAGACGCCGCAGTCGTCCTGTGAACAACTCCCCTGGCCGAACCTTAAAGGAGGGTCCCCAGACTCCCCGCGGTTGGAGTTCCCTCCTCCGACAGCTGGCGTGCCAGGTAGGGGGAGTTTCTCTTCCAGGTGGCACGCCGGCGTCCCCAACACCGACACACTCCATGGCAGGAGGCCATCGTCCGCGGGACTCAGACGAGGAGTCCAGCGGCCTCACCCCGCCGGGCGATGTTAGCCTTGTGGCGAGCCCGCCACGTTCCCCCTCGTCTTCTTGGGGGCGTGCGGCGCGTGCCCGGCGGGCCGAGTTTCCCCCGAGGCGGCCTGGTTGTGCGGCCTCGGCCCCTTCCCTTGCGGAGGGGGCCAGCGTGCCCCGCTGGGTCTGCCGCGGCCTCATCCAATGGGCGCGAATGGGCGCGCCGCTCCACGGCGCGCCGCAATCTCAACTTCCAGTCAGCGACGCCGCAGGGAGCCCTTCTAGCGATGGAAGCCCTCCTGCGCCACCCTCCGGCATTTACCGGAGGCGGAGGCCGGGAGCGGCGGTGGCTCAACGAAGTCGCCGACCTGGTAGGCGCGGCCCATCGTCGGGTAGCCGTCGACAACCGTGCAGGGGCCGGGAGTGCCAACCGCGCGACATCTAGCGCGGGCCGCCCCCCCGCCCCGAAGCAGAACCAAGCCCGGAGCGCGACGCCTCGCGCCAAGCCTCTGGGCGACCTCCGTGACCGGCTAAACCGGATGCGGTCCCATGAGGACGCCCGGGTCACGTTGGAGTGACAGCGCATGTAACGACCCGCTTTCCTTTTCCCTGTTGTAACTGGTTTTCTGGATCTTAATCTTTTCCTATCCTGTCAGCTGTGCCTCCGTTTTCCCTCTCCCCGGCCAGCCGACTACCCTCTCTCTTGTGCCGAGTAGAGTTGCTACTCAGTCCTTGTATCCTGCCCTTATCCTTGTCTTACTCGGACCTCTTTGCTGCCGAGTGAGCACGGTGATGTGGCCGACTACCTTGTTGAGACCTGTTGCTTCTTTGTCCCCCGAGTTGCACCCACCCGTTGGACGCCGACTACCGAAGTAGTGAAGAGTCAATCTTCACCTAACCGCAGTATCGCTTGGACCAGTGGTCAGTCCGAAGCCCGGTCAATGAGATTTCTCCAACCTGTCCTAGCCTTGACCTTAATGTCTCATCGCAGCTACAGTGCCTGCCAACTCCTCTGACCAGTTGGACTCCAAAGTCACTTCCTGTCATATCCCTGTCAGTTCATCTTGACTTCCTTGCTCCACCCGTTGCCCCAGCTCCACGTGCCCAACCTTGCACGTCGGCTAAATATATGGCCAACCGTGCCCCCTTCTTCCTTTGTTTTGCAACCGGCCAGCTCCAGCTCTGCTAAGTTTTCATCCTCTCAAGCTTTGGAGCTCTGTCGCCTGGTTCGCAAGCCTGGTTCAGCCGACTGCCCCCTTTTCTGCAGCCGACTACTTCTTGTCCTTTTTCTTGGTGTTTTACTTCTCCTGCTTATCAGTGTTTCTTTCTGCTTGTTCAGAACCTGAACCGGTGGACGATCCCGAAGCCACCTTCGCCGAAGAAGACCCCTCCTTGGAACAAGGCAAGCCTCTTTGATCATATTGTTTCCCATATATGCAAAACTATGTTGTTTGGAAAATATATGCATGCTTAGTTACACCTTTTTAAACTGTTGGCCTCGGTTATGCAAGCGCAACCGATGGACCCGCCCAGTAGTAGCACTTATTTGGTAGGATGTTGTTATATTTCCCCCTTGAAGAGCCCCACAAATGGCACGCTAGCATCCTATCTGAGGATACGATGCCGAGTAAAATGGCTTAGCTCTGCAACGTTGTTTGTCGTTGGGAAAAATAATGGGTTTTACTAAACAGTTTGGAAAACCCGATACCTCGTGTATCGGCGCGTTTTGTGAAATAAAGGAAAGATTTGTGAAAATCTTGATGTACAGAGACAGTGCCTGTGTGGCTTGGCTATGTATTATCATTAAGGATCGATTCCCATGGCGTAGATTTGTTTGTCAGTGATTTGTGAAAAGTGTTTGATGGAAAGGGAACCGTGACCTGAGTTTGCCGAGTAAGCAAACGGAAGGCCTGTGTGGCCAGAAACGGATCTGTGTGGTCCGGGGTGTTAAGCACCATAAACAAGTGTATGAAAAGTAAACAGGATGAAGATCATGCTCCCGGGTTGTAGCCAGGGCAGCAAAGTTTGAGCCCCCGGGTTGTAGCCAGGGCGGCAATTCAGTCTTCGGGTTGTAGCCAGAAGACGGTGATGAGCACGCTCCCGGGTTGTAGCCAGGGCAGCAGTGTTCTAGCTAGCTGGTTGTAGCCAGCCTAGCGGGCATTTAGTGCCATGATCATGCTCCCGGGTTGTAGCCAGGGCAGCGATGATGAGCCCCGGGTTGTAGCCAGGGCGGCCGACTAGCTAGCTGGTTGTAGCCAGCCTAGCGGGCATTTAGTGCCATGATCATGCTCCCGGGTTGTAGCCAGGGCAGCGATGATGAGCCCCGGGTTGTAGCCAGGGCGGCCGACTAGCTAGCTGGTTGTAGCCAGTGTAGCGGGCATCAAGTGCCACAGCTGAGATTTGGTTGTAGCCGAGTCTCAGGGTCAACGAGTGGTTGTAGCTACTCGGGAGATAAAGGACCAACAAATGCAAAGTAAAAGATAATAAGAACATGTATGATTATGCTTGATTCTTTAAGTGGTGAGTTGTTGAAAAGCAACTTGCGGATTGGATGGAGGCGTGAGCCTCTGTCCGCCAACTAAAATTTGGAACTCACTAGTGTTTGCAAAGAAAAGAGTTTAATAAGGCAGTCTTTCGCAAATGAAACCCTTAGCTCTTCTTGTCTAACCAACATGACATCATTCCCGGCTTGCTGAGTACGAAAGTACTCACCTTGTTCATATATATGTATAGTAGGTTTTGGAGTGGAAGACGAAGATCCGACTGCTGCCGAGTTCCTCCAAGACCAGGCCGACTACGAAGACCTCTGAAGGTTTCGATCCTAGTTCCCAACCGAGCCTGTGGAGTAGTTTTTGTCCAGCTTCCGCCCTGTTCTGCTGTTTCGCTAGTTTACCAGTTGATTATTTTGCCCATCCCGGGTCTGTCCTGGATGGATCTCCTTGTACGTATATGTAAGTACTCTGTTATGTATTATTGTAACTCTGTGTTGTATCATTGTTGTGCGTACCCGACTACTGATCCTGGGATCGGGTGCCTTATGCACATGGTGGCCTTCCACCTAGTCGGGAGGCGCCACAGCGGTGGTATCAGAGCAAAAGGTTGGCCCTAGGAACGAAACCCCACCCGTGTAGATGTCTTTGAGGATCTTATTTTGAAAACTATACTATTTGCAAAAGACTAGGACTTGTCTGGGTACCTCTCTCTGCTTTGTAGAATTTGGAAATGTTTCTAAACTCTTGGCTATTTCCCTACCTTGGGTTCCTGCGCAAGCTCTTAGGTTCCAGTGCCCCATCTGTCATCTTTTTGTTGAGGCTGGGTTCCCGAGTATATTCCTTGTTCTGCTGCTTGAATCCATCTTGCTAATCTTGTTGCTCCTTCGTCTGTTCCATCGGTTTGGTTGCCGATATCCTTGCTGAGCCCCTCTTCCTTTGGTTGCCCTTTTCTAGGACCAGATGGCAGAACGTCAGCGCCGTGCCGTCCGTACCCCGGCCCGCTTGGGTTTTGAAGACCAAGGTCCAGTCCACAACAACCTGCTTACTGCCGCGGAGGAACAAGAAGTGGAGCAGACCCACGATCGGATGTCAGGAAGTGGCCGTGCAGCCGGCCTTGGTACCTTCGACGCTGCAACAGCAAACCCTGGAGGATTGCCTCAACCTCCTCACCTTCCAGCAGACCCCCAGCAGCTTATGGCCATCCAGACCCAGATCTTGCAAGGCATTGCTCAGAATCTGGCCGCAATGCAGCCTCTTCTCCATCAAGCTCGACCAGAACAAGTCAGTAGCCGCTCCAAGCTTGCCGACTTCATGAGGTCCCGTCCAGCCGAGTTCTCGCAGACCGCTGAGCCAATGGAGGCTGACGACTGGCTGAAGGATATGGATAGAAAGCTGAACCTAGTGCAGTGCACACCCACGGAAAAGACCCAGTTTGCTGCACATCAACTTCGTGGTTCCGCAGCTGACTGGTGGGAAAACTACTGTGCTGCCCATCAAGATGCCGCCAACATCGCTGGCCCGAGTTTGCGGAAGCCTTCAGAGATGCACATGTCCAGAAGGAGTAATAGACATCAAGAGAGAAGAGTTCAACAACCTCAAGCAGGGACATTCCAGCATCAGCGAGTACCTGAGCAGGTTCAACCATCTAGCTCGCTATGCACCAGAGGACGTGAACACGGACAAGAAGAAGATCAGAAGGTTTCTGAAAGGGATGAATGTGGCAATGAAGGTCCAGCTTCTTGCCCATGACTTCCCTACTTTCCAGCACATGGTTAACAGAGCCTTAGTGGTTGAAGATGCGAGGAAGGAGATCGACGTTTTTCGCAAGCGCAAGGCCTCCCAGATGCAGTCTCGTAGTGGTCCGAGTTCTAGGCCTATCTCCCCAGTCCTTCCCGTCAGTTTGCCCCATCCCAGTTTCAAGAGCGGGTGTTTCGCCCGTCTGTTTCTCGCCCGACTTCTTCTGTTCAGTCCGACCCTCAGTGCAAATACCGGAGCAAGTCGCCCTACCTCAGCCGGCCTTCAGCGGAAGAGTATTCCGAGTGCCCCAGGAAGCCGATGCTACAACTGCAACGAGTTGGGTCACTTCGCCCGACACTGTCCCAGAAGCAAGACCCTGCAGTCCCTGGACGCCTAACGCCAGCACTTCAAGAGCCCTGTGTTCAGTCGAGGACAGCCGACTACACATACTAATGGATCTGCCTCCCGTGCCCCTCCGACCTTGGACGTGGCCGAGTCAATCATATCAGTCGGAGACAGCCCGAGAAGCTTCAGATGTGGTAATGGGTACGTTTCTTGTCAACTCCGTACCTGCAGTTGTTCTGTTTGATTCTGGAGCATCGCATTCCTTTATTTCTCAATCTTTTTGTGGATAAGTATGGTTGGGATGTTCGAGGTCTTAGTATACCTATGGTCATACACTCCCCTGGCAAGGAGTTTAGGTCAGACCAATCTTGCCCTGGAGTTACCTTGGTAATTAAAGGAGTTAGTTTCTCAGCCAACCCATTGTCCTGGAATCACAAGGCTTGGATTTGATTCTTGGCATGGACTGGTTAGCTAAGCATAAGGGCCGAATAGACTGTGCAACTAGCACCATAACCTGCAGTGCCCTTTTGGACAAGAAGTGAAGTTTGCCTCCCTTGGAGACCCTAAGAACCGACCCCTCCTGAGCTCCATGTAAATAGTCCCTTTGGAAGAAGTGCCGGTGATCAATGAATACCCTGATGTCTTCCCAGACAGTTTACCCGGAATGCCCCCTGATAGAGAGATTGAATTCTCTATAGAGTTGCTACCCGGCACAGCACCCATATCCAAGAGACCCTATAGAATGGCGGCTAATGAGTTAGCCGAAGTGAAAGAGCAGATAGAAGAACTTGAGAGCCTAGGTTTTGTGCGACCTAGCACATCACCTTGGGGAGCTCCAGTGCTCCTAGTGGAAAAGAAGGATAAGACCAAGAGGATGTGCGTTGATTATCGCGCACTGAATGGAGTAACCATCAAGAATAAGTATCCTCTACCAAGGATAGATGATCTGTTCGACCAGCTGCAAGGAGCTAAAGTTTTCTCTAAGGTTGACTTGAGATCAGGATACCACCAATTGAAGATCAGATCTGAAGATATACCCAAAACAGCTTTCCTGACCCGATATGGATTATATGAGTATACGGTGATGTCCTTTGGACTCACTAATGCTCCAGCTTTCTTCATGAGTCTTATGAATAAGGTATTCATGGAATATCTCGACAAGTTTGTCGTGGTATTTATGGATGATATCTATCTTCTCCAAGGACGAGCAAGAACATGTTGGACATTTGAGAATGGTTCTAGGAAAGTTAAGAGAGCACCAGTTGTTTGCCAAGTACTCGAAGTGTGAGTTTTGGCTAGACCGAGTTGCTTTTCTCGGGCATGTGGTCACTGCCCAAGGAGTAGAAGTGGACCGGGGAAAGTGAGAGACGTGCTTTCTTGGAAATCCCCGACTACGGTCACGGAAGTGAGAAGTTTCCTAGGTTTGGCTGGTTATTATCGGAGATTCATTGAAGGATTTTCAAGGATTGCCAAACCCATGACAGAATTGCTAAAAAGGAAAAGAGGTTTGAATGGAGTGACGCCTGTGAGAAAAGTTTCATGGAGTTAAGGAAAAGGCTGACTACCCCACCTGTGTTGATCCTTCCGGATATCAGGAAAGACTTTGAGGTATACTGTGATGCATCCCGACTAGGCATAGGCTGTGTGCTTATGCAGGAAGGAAGAGTGGTTGCGTATGCCTCAAGACAGTTAAGACCCCATGAGCTGAACTACCCGACCCATGACCTAGAGTTGTCAGCAGTAGTGCATGCCTTGAAGATATGGCGACACTACCTGGTTGGAAACCGGTGTGAAGTATACACCGATCATAAGAGTCTGAAGTACATCTTCACTCAGACGGAGCTTAATCTCAGACAAAGAAGATGGCTTGAGTTGATTAAGGATTACGAGCTTGGAATACATTACCACCCTGGCAGGGCAAACGTTGTTGCCGATGCCCTCAGTCGGAAAGTCCATTGTAATGCCATCTTGACCCCGCCCCTTCAACCCGAGCTAAGTCGAGAGCTGGAAAAGCTAAGGATAAATATGGTCAAGCAGGAACGCTGGCGACTTTGCTGATTCAGCCTACCTTGGAGGACCGGATCAGAGAAGCTCAAAAAGTAGATGAAAAGATTGTATCTCTAAAGGAAAGCATGACCAGGGAAAAGCCCCGAGTTCTCCATCGACAGCAAAGGAACTGTTTGGTTTGGGAAACGCATTTGCGTGCCCGACAGAAAGGAAATCAAGACTTGATCTTGAGAGAAGCCCATGAGTCCGCTTATTCCATCCACCCAGGAAGTACCAAGATGTAAAGGATATTAAGGACCATTATGGTGGCCTGGAATAAGCGAGATATTGCCGAGTATGTCGCAGTTTGTGACTTTTGCCAAAGGGTTAAAGCAGAGCATCAGAAGCCAGCAGGATTGCTTCAGCCTTAAGGATACCCGAGTGGAAATGGGAAGAAATAGGAAATGGATTTCATCGTTGGATTACTAAGACCCCGGCAGGACATGATTCCATCTGGGTAATAGTGGATCGACTGACCAAGGTCGCCCACTTTATCCCGTCAAGACAACCTACCGGCCAAGAAGCTAGCCGAGCTGTATCTGACCAAGGTTATCTGCCAACATGGAGTCCCAAAGAAGATAGTGTCTGACCGAGAGCTCAGTTCACCTCCCACTTTTGGCAAAAGTTGCATGAGACAATGGGCACTAACCTGAATTTCAGTACGCATATCACCCCAGACGGATGGGCAAACCGAGAGAGTCAACCAGATCGTGGAAGATATGCTAAGAGCATGTGCCTTGGATTTTGAAGGAACCTGGGATCTCTGTCTGCCTTATGCCGAGTTCTCCTACAATAACAGCTATCAAGCCAGTATCAGATGGCCCAATGAAGCTCTATATGGACGCAAGTGTAGAACCCACTCTGTTGGACAGACGTAGGAGAAAGATGGTTTTTGGACCAGACATTTTGAAAGAGGCAGAAGAGCGAGTTAAGGTTATCCGAGAGCGCTTGAAGACAGCCCAAACCGGCAGAAGAACTATGCAGATAATCGGAGACGAGAGCTCGAGTTTCAGATAGGAGACCATGTGTATCTCCGAGTATCCCTACGAGGAACAAAGAGATTTGGAATGGGTGGAAAGCTAGCGCCTCGCTATATTCGGACCTTACCCTATCGTCGACAGACGCGGAGTAGTGGCGTATCAACTGAGGTTACCCGAAGAACTCTCTGACGTCCACGACGTGTTCCATGTGTCCAGTTGAAGAAATGTCTTCGCATCCCAGGAGAGCAAGTTCCGTTGGAAGAGATCAACGTACAACGCAACCGTACATACAAGGAACGCCCTATTCGGATTTTGGAGACAAGGGACAGACATACAAGACGAAAGGCAATCAAATTCTGCAAGGTGCAATGGAGTAACCATTCTGAAAACGAAGCTACATGGGAACGAGAAGATTGCCTTCAAGCTGAGTACCCGGAGCTCTTTGCCGAGTAGCCGAATCTCGGGACGAGATTCTGTTAAGTGGGGGAGGTTTGTAACGACCCGCTTTTCTTTTCCCTGTTGTAACTGGTTTTCTGGATCTTAATCTTTTCCTATCCTGTTAGCTGTGCCTCCGTTTTCCTCTCCCGGCCAGCCGACTACCTCTCTTGTGCCGAGTAGAGTTGCTACTCAGTCCTTGTATCCTGCCCTTATCTTGTCTTACTCGGACCTCTTTGCTGCCGAGTGAGCACGGTGATGTGGCCGACTACCTTGTTGAGACCTGTTGCTTCTTTGTCCCCGAGTTGCACCCACCCGTTGGACGCCGACTACCGAAGTAGTGAAGATCATCTTCACCTAACCGCAGTATCGCTTGGACCAGTGGTCAGTCCGAAGCCGGTCAGTGAGATTTCTCAACCTGTCCTAGCCTTGACCTTAATGTCTCATCGCAGCTACAGTGCCTGCCAACTCCTCTGACCAGTTGGACTCCAAAGTCACTTCCTGTCATATCCCTGTCAGTTCATCTTGACTTCCTTGCTCACCCGTTGCCCAGCTCCACGTGCCCAACCTTGCACGTCGGCTAAATATATGGCCAACCGTGCCCCTTCTTCCTTTGTTTTGCAAACCGGCCAGCTCCAGCTCTGCTAAGTTTTCATCCTCTCAAGCTTTGGAGCTCTGTCGCCTGGTTCGCAAGCCTGGTTCAGCCGACTGCCCTTTTCTGCAGCCGACTACTTCTTGGATCCTTTTTCTTGGTGTTTTACTTCTCCTGCTTATCAGTGTTTCTTTCTGCTTGTTCAGAAACCTGAACCGGTGGACGATCCGAAGCCACTTCGCCGAAGAAGACCCCTCCTTGGAACAAGGCAAGCCTCTTTGATCATATTGTTTCCCATATATGCAAACTATGTTGTTTGGAAAATATATGCATGCTTAGTTACACCTTTTTTAAACTGTTGGCCTCGGTTATGCAAGCGCAACCGATGGACCCGCCAGTAGTAGCACTTATTTGGTAGGATGTTGTTATATTTCCCCTTGAAGAGCCCCACAAATGGCACGCTAGCATCCTATCTGAGGATACGATGCGAGTAAATGGCTTAGCTCTGCAACGTTGTTTGTCGTTGGGAAAAATGATGGGTTTTACTAAACAGTTTGGAAAACCCGATACCTCGTGTATCGGCGCGTTTTGTGAAATAAAGGAAAGATTTGTGAAATCTTGATGTACAGAGACAGTGCCTGTGTGGCTTGGCTATGTATTATCATTAAGGATCGATTTCCCATGGCGTAGATTTGTTTGTCAGTGATTTGTGAAAAGTGTTTGATGGAAAGGGAACCGTGACTGAGTTTGCCGAGTAAGCAAACGGAAGGCCTGTGTGGCCAGAAACGGATCTGTGTGGTCGGGGTGTTTAAGCACCATAAACAAGTGTATGAAAAGTAAAACAGGATGAAGATCATGCTCCTGGTTGTAGCCAGGCAGCAAAGTTTAAGCCCCCGGGTTGTAGCCAGGGCGGCAATTCAGTCTTCGGGTTGTAGCCAGAAGACGGTGATGAGCACGCTTCCCGGGTTGTAGCCAGGGCAGCAGTGTTCTAGCTAGCTGGTTGTAGCCAGCCTAGCGGGCATTTAGTGCATGATCATGCTCCGGGTTGTAGCCAGGGCAGCGATGATGAGCCCCGGGTTGTAGCCAGGGCGGCCGACTAGCTAGCTGGTTGTAGCCAGTGTAGCGGGCATCAAGTGCCACAGCTGAGATTTGGTTGTAGCCGAGTCTCAGGGTCAACGAGTGGTTGTAGCTACTCGGGAGATAAAGGACAACAAATGCAAAGTAAAAAGATAATAAGAAATGTATGATTATGCTTGATTCTTTAAGTGGTGAGTTGTTGAAAAGCAACTTGCGGTTGGATGGAGGCGTGAGCTCTGTCCGCCAACTAAAATTTGGAACTCACTAGTGTTTGCAAAGAAAAGAGTTTAATAAGGCAGTTCTTCGCAAATGAACCCTTAGCTCTTTTGTCTAACCAACATGAATCATTCCGGCTTGCTGAGTACGAAAGTACTCACCTTGTTCATATATATGTATATAGTAGGTTTTGGAGTGGAAGACGAAGATCCGACTGCTGCGAGTTCCTCCAGACAGGCCGACTACGAAGACCTCTGAAGGTTTCGATCCTAGTTTCCCAACCGAGCCTGTGGAGTAGTTTTTGTCCAGCTTCCGCCCTGTTCTGCTGTTTCGCTAGTTTACCAGTTGATTATTTTGCCCATCCCGGGTCTGTCCTGGATGGATCTCCTTGTACGTATATGTAAGTACTCTGTTATGTATTATTGTAACTCTGTGTTGTATCATTGTTGTGCGTACCCGACTACTGATCCTGGGATCGGGTGCCTTATGCACATGGTGGCCTTCCACCTAGTCGGGAGGCGCCACAGGCGCAAACGGCGCGCTGAGCACCATCGGCGTCCGAGGCCCAGGCCTCCAGCTCTAACCCCCTGGTGGGAAACCGTCGTCCGTCCCCCGAGCCCTGCTCGTACGGCTCGGGTTGCTGGCGCCTCTCCCAGGCTTCTCCGGCAGGTGTGCTAGCGGCCATAGTTCCGGCCAGCTTGCCGGAGAAGTATGACGGCTCCCATCGACCCCACGGAGTACCTGAGATATACACGCACCCGCATCCAGGCGGCCGGCGGCGGGATAAGAAGGTGATGGCGAACTACTTTCCCGTCGCCGCTTAAGGCCAGGCTCGCTCCTGGATATGCCTCCTGGGAGAACCTCTGCCACAGTCATCGGCGAACTTCCCAGGGTACCTTTCCCGGGCCCTGGAGGACGGCGAGCCCTCACATTGGCCCGCGTCAACGGCGGGATAGGAGGAAGCGCCAGAAGGAAAAGGCGGTGCCGAGAACTTCTCCTTGGCTGTTGCGGCAGCCCCCGGGGCGACATTGAGGCACGGGGACGATGACGGTGGCAAGCGGGGCAAAAGGCTGCACATGCGCCGCCGCGCCGGCAATGGCCCGGAAGTGGTGCGCCTTCCACTAGACGGATTGCTGCCCGGCACGACCTTACGGAGTGCTGCGCCATGCAGCGCTTGGCCGAGCGCGTAGAAGTTCAGCAGGAGGGCGGAGCAGCAGGCCAAGCCCGCTCCCGATCCGGAGCAACTCTGGGGTTCTAAGAACCTGAGAACGTCTTGCCAGCCTCAATGGCGGGGGTGCACGCCGTCCTCGCGCCGTGGCGTAAGCCATGAAGCGCGAGTTGCTGGCCGCGGCACCGAGCCAGCCGTCGCCCGGGCTGAAGTGGGTTAGACACCAGATCACTTTCGGCCCCGAGGTCATCTGGCCCGGGTACCCAGGGAGGACAGCTCGCTCAGGGAGGCTCAAAAGCTGACCGGGTGCGTGCTACACTCAGCGCTTCATCTCCAAGCTAAGGGAGCGTGCCCTCGCCCTCTTCAAGCTTCTCAAGCAGACCGGGCAGTTCACTTGGACGGATGAGGCCGTTCAAGCCTTGATGAGCTCTAGAGTTACTGACAACGCCCCCTGTCCTCGTGGCACCGGCTCAAGGTGAGCCCTTGTTGCTCTACATAGCGGCAACGCCGCAAGTGGTGAGCGCGGCGCTCGTCGTCGAGCGCCCCTTGCCCGACAAATGCGTGGCCCGGGATCCTCGCCCTTGGCCTGACTCTGGGGAGCCCGAAATCGGACAGCCTCACCAAGGCGAGTGCGAGTCTGGGGACGCGGCACCCGGAACAACCAGACAGGGCGCGATGTCCCGGACAGCATCGCCCTGGCGAGAACGGGTCCGGGGAGGTCGTCCCGATTCATTCCACAATCTCAGCCCGGGCCCCACCGTGGGTCCCGGGCACATATCCTCCGCATTCCAGCCGGGGCCCCCGGGGTCCCGGGCCCATATCTGCCCCCGGGCTCGAGAACTCGCTCCCTCTCGAGGGAGCTGAGCCCGAGCGCCTGGCCCCCTTCAAGCTAGGATTGGAGAGCACGCAACAGAAGCTGGTGTACTTCATCAGCGAAGTACTCCGCATGCTAATCGGGTCACATCATCACCACAAACGGCGCGCCTCGTTCCGCGGTCGCTCGTTACCAAACGAGCCTTAAGCGCTTTCAGATCAGCGTAAGGTTCGGGCCCCGATCCTCTAGGTTAAACTTTCCCCCTGTGGAAGGCCCCTTCCTGGTGATCGGTGTCTCCCGATCGGGGCTCGGTAAGACTGGGCTAGGAGGATGGGACCCGCTTCCCAATCCCTGGCACATCGAGCATCTCACAAATTTTATCCATAAGACATATCGTGTAAAGTTGCGGTGTGCCCGGGCCTGCGCCGGATTTCTTACTCCAGATCTTAGCGCTGGCCGGGCCCCCATGTGTATACACTTTACTAAGCAGCATTTTTAATATCCTTCCCGGTCTCGTGCCCTTTTTGTCTTTTTCGTATGTTGCGTTCGGGCGGTCTGCACCCCTAGGGGGCATATTCGGGCCGCGCCCGTGTGCGGCGGTTGGGGGGTTGCGCATGTCGGAGGATTAAACCTCGACGGGCGGGAAATCGGAGACCCCCCTTTTGAGATTCGGCCAGGGGAGTAGTTATTCTCAGGCGAAGCCGATTCGGGTGGAAGAAGATGAATCAGGCGTCGGGACAGAAACAGAGGGGCCCCGAGCTGGAGACAGAAAGGTCCGGACCGTCCGAATCGGGTCCCGGACCGTCCGATCTGTTGTGACCGACGCGGGAGACGACGGGGGATTTACACGGTTCGGGCCGCCGGAGCGTAATACTCTACTCCTGTGTTTTGGACTATGAGAGAGAGAGAGAGATGAATGTGGAGCGGAGTTTACAAGGAGGACTGGGAGCTTCTCGGAAGCTCACCAGGAACCCGGAGGTGGCGTCGGTCGTTCTACCAGCGACCGACTCGAGGAGGAGGAGGAGATCTCTGTTGTCTAAGGCCGAGCTTGAGCTGCCTTCCTTCGTCTACGGCATGGATCCTCCTTTATAGGCGAGGGGAGTCTCACAGTGCCGGTAGCGGAGGAGATATTTTCCGGTGAGGTCTCTCTGTGCGGCCCTCCGCCTGCGAAACCCCCACGACCGGAGTTGGAGGAGTCGTCTGTCGCACTGTCTGCCTGCACCGCCATGGGAGTTGGAGGGTAAGATGTCCGTCGCTCACACTCTCCGCCGCAGCCGTGCCCATGCCCGTCCGCGGGCAAGGTAATACGACAGCGGGCCGGTGCCACAGAGTCGTGAGGATGTGATGTTGGAGCGACCGGGAGACCGTCGAACGGCGCACGCCTCCAGTCAAAGCTGCTAGCCTGACTGTAGATAGAATCGCCATATAGAAGAGGAGCCTCCGTAGTCAAAAAGATTCTAAACAACTGTAACAGGAGCCGGGCCGACAGGCGCTGTCCGTCGCCTCATTCGTTTAATGTGGGTAATTAGGGAGGTTAGAGATAGAGTTTTCGGGTAGTAGATCGGAACCGGCAAGCCGAGGCGATCGGCTTCGGGCCGCACTCCGGGCCGAGGCGATCGGGGGCAGTCAGCAACCCGAGGGGAGTCGGCATCCGGCTCCGGGGCCTAAGTCGATGGTGCCTCCTCTCCAGGGGCAGTTCGGCAGTCGGCCCCGTGGCCGGGCATCGGCGCCCCGGAGCAGTCGCACCCCGGGAGCAGCCAGTCGGGAATTCGGCACCCGGGTCTGGGGCGACCGGCGCCCGGGACTGGAAGTGCTCGTCCGCGCCGGCCAAGTGCCCGGGGCCCCCTGGATACTTGGCGGGGGAGCGGCCGTAGCCGGTCTCCTACTTGTGCAAATGTGGATTCCGGAGTATTTTCCAGTGGCGAAGACCTCGCGGTCCCGGGGAAGGGGACCCCCACTTCCATTTTGCCGAACAGTGGCCCCCTGGCGCTGTTGCTCGGTTGGGCGTCACCCCGGGATCAGCCCGGGCAGTGATATGGGCCCACGATCTTGAAGAGAAGAGGGGACGCGGGGATCTGTTCCGCTTGAACGTGGTGAATGCTATGATGCACCTTGTTGGCTAGTCGTGTGCTGGTTCGCGAGAAGGCGCGAAAGTCGGCCCCGGTGATCGTGCCCCCCCGGAGCGCAGGGTTCCTCTAACCGCGGCGAGCCCTTGTGGCGCGAGTGGCCGATGAAGGCGGCAGTTTTAGGATACTCTCTGCAGCGGCTGATCCTTCTAGTGCCCGCGGGGCTCTCCATGCCCCCGAGCGCGGCCACGCCCGGGGAGGCGGCAGCGAGGCCCGCGGGAAAGGGCTGATTGATAGGAGCGACATTGGGTGCCAGATGACCACGTTTTCCACTACCTCGTCTCCGCGCCGTCGCCGAGCGTAGTGGTGAGCCTCTGGGTCGCTGGCGGCCACGCTGGAGCGGGCGTGTGAAACCCTGCTGATGTCCCCACTGCTGAGGAGGACTCGGAGTTGCAGGGGTAATGTGGCCCGGGCAATGACGCCGGACCCGCGACGTGCCGGCGCGGTTCGCACGCGGCGCGTCGGCGGAGGATCGCGCGCTGGCCCCCGGGTTAAATCTGGAGGAAACCGGCAGGCCCCTATCTGGCTGAAGTAAGCCTGGCATTGCGGCAGCTTCACCGCTTCATAGGGTTATTATCCCCCAGTACACTGCGGCGACTGCGGCTGAGAGAGTCGACCGGCACCCCGCGGAGTGGCGCGTTCGCATCCCGGATTGAGGTCGTCCCTCAGATCCGCAGCCCAGTCGAGGTGGGCTCCGGCGCCCTTCGGTTCGAATGAAGGCGGGGGAGGGAACATCTCCGACACGGCACAGCCCCCGTCCAGGCGTGAGGCCCCGGCTTTCGTGACCGCCGGGAGTATGACGTACCCCCGCCGACGCGAGGAAATCTCCGGCGATCCCGGACGTTTGCCTTATGTCGCTGCTGTTGGTTTCTTGTGCGCCCCGGCTCCGCGGGAAACGCGGCGTAGCAGGCGCCGCCTCGATCGCCGGCCCACTACCGTGGACGGGCCGGTGGCATAGTCGTCTCGGCGCCCCGGGCATGGCCGGGAATCGCTGCAGAGAGCGGGGCGTTGTCCGCTCCAAGCGTCTCTCGCGCCCGGTCAAATGGGAGGCGCGGGAGCTGAAATACTATCCCGGCGAGGAGCTCGCCGGCCAAAGCGGCCGGTGCTCTCGGGGGTGTAAGGTCGCCGCGCGCAGAGGAAACCCCCGCCCCCGGGGCGGTTTTCGCGGAGGAGGCGCGGGGAGCCCGTGGTCCGAGATCGCTGACCTACGGAGCAGGGTTCCTCGACCGCGGAGGCGCTTGTGGAGCGATGCTGGTGATGAGATCTTCTTGTCGCGCGCGGGGTCCGTCCGAAGAACGGCAGGGACCTCCCGTACGACGTATTTTCGGGCGGAGATTGGTGGGAGCCGATACCGAGCGAGAGGCGGGACGACGCCGTTCCTTCTTGACACGCTATCGGCGGCGGCCGCCTTCGGGGCCTGGGGGCCTTCCATGCCCCCAGAGCGTCTCCCCTTCTGCCGTCCGCCGCGGGGTCTGGTCCTAAGTTACAACCGGTGACCCTCAACCCGTACGATCGGCCCCGGGCGTCGGCTAGTGCTTGCGCTCCGATTTTGCCTGTTTTGTACAATGAGAGACTGTTTGCGTCTATAATATGATCATGTTTATTTTCGTACCTTGGTCTATTGTGTTGTTCGGGGGTTGCTTGTTCCGGGGCGCGGTGTCCGGGAACGCCGAGTACAGGGCGCCTAGCCGACACGCGAGAGCCCGCAGACCGCCATCAACCGTGCTGCCGAGGCCCCTGCCGAGCCCTGGTACGACGCCTGCTGGGAGCCCGGTCACTAGGGGGCAGCGAGCGGGTTGCCCGCCCGGTGATAGCTTGTATTACAACGGGGAGGAATACAAATTGAGCGATATGTAGAGTCGGCTAAAGTAACGTATCTTGGATATTGAGAAGGGTGTCTTGGCTCTAACGAGCACAATCCCGGGACCGGGAGTGTTGCTCGCTACCGGACAGCCGACGCATCGACCAATTCTGCAAGGCTCGCGTTCGGGGCTTGGGGACTGGGCGCTAGCGGCGCTTGGCTCGACCTCTTCCGTCTCGGGTCGGGGTCCTTCGTGCCCCGGGAGCCACGAGGACAGGCGCTCAGACGTTCCCGGGTCGCCGGCGCAAGCGTAAGCACCCGGCGCCCTGGCCTGTGGTCAGCAGGACTGGACTGAACGGCCCCCGCAGCCGCCCCGGGAATCTAGACTCGGCCCGACGGCGAGGATATGCCGAACCCCGGGAATCGACGGTGTCGGGGCACGGTCCAATGCCCGGCCACCGGGCAGGCCTTGGCGACCAGGGGCTGGCGCTATCGGCGGCCCCCGTCCTCGTCGAGAATTTGGAGAGCCTGTCTGATCCTGCCGGGTGGGACAGGCTAGTCCTGCCATGATGAACGTGAGAGACTCGTCCACGTTCCTTGTCCCTTCCATGCTACGAAGCGTGACGTGACCGCCTTCCGAGGCGTCCTCCCAGGGGGCGGGACTGTCACGAACGCAACACCTACGGAAAGGAAAAGGGGACGACCCGGAATGATACGAAAGTGTTGATTATGGAACACGCAATGTAGATCCAGGGGGGCCCCGGCCAGATAGCACCCGGCGCCGGGCTGGTGGTTGGGAATGAACTGGCCAGACCGGGCACCGCAGCTTGTCCCGAGGATCTAGACCGCTCCGACGGGGGGCTAGGCGAACCCGGGGGAACGAATCAGACGCGGCGGCAATCCACCCGGCCGGCCACCACACGCCCCAAGCGACAGTGGCTGTTTTGTCGCTGTTTTGGGCGGGTCCGGCCCTCGGCCGGAGGCATGCAAGCTTACCGATGTGAGCTACGATTGATTGACCCCGGAGGCCCCAACTGGGGAGCGACTTGGATGTACGACGGGTTTGGTTATGCC
>RYFJ01001063.1:0-136603 GCA_003991445.1 Oryza meyeriana var. granulata | reverse complement strand
GTGTCTTCCGTACACGCCAAAACAGAACATTCGTGGCCGCCGCAAACCCTACTGGACACGGTCCAACCTGGGCTGATCACCAGGCACCCCGACGATCGAAGGATAAAAGCCATGCTTACCGCTGCTGCATGTCAACAAACACAACAGTCGGGCGATACCCTATACGACACCGGTCGGCATCCCAATGGCAGTCTCGTCTTCCTCAAAGCGACGCTGGAGCGGCCAGCTCTAGGTCGCTGCACGACGGATGTCACGCCGAACGTCACTCGGCAACCCAAACAACAACCAGGCAACGTCGAAGTGACCGTACGGGACAACCGGGATCTCCGAGGCTCAACTATGGCGTGATCTTCGCAGGACACCAATGCTCGCGCTGCGAACGGAGAAGAAAGACGAGCAACGCCAACTGGAAGACGAGAACGAGCATTGTCGGCTCCACCACGAGCGGTTTCCGCGCCGTAGTCGGGGTCGGAGTCCTCATGAAGACGAAGGCATACCGCACTTCAACCAGGAGCTACAACAGGTCGAGCTGGCACAGGTTCAAGCCTACAGGAGTAGAAAAATAGACGGCAAGACCAATCCGAGTCTTGGCTCACAGTCTATACTCGGCAAATCCGAAGCAGCTGGAGGAATACAAAGTCATGCTAACTACTCCTAGTTGCTTTAGCCGACTCAGCGAGGACATAGGCTAACAGGACTCCCAACAATCATCGCTCCTGGGGAGAACTTCGGAACGCTTCATCGCCAAACCTTCCAGGGAAACATACGAGAGCCATCCTTCGTGAGCACGACTTATATCAGTTTGCATCAAAGGAAGAACGAGTCTCTTCGTGACTCATCAAGAGGTTTCTTCTGAGAAGAAAAATTCGATCCCAAACATACAAGGATGAGGTCGTCATCGCCGCCTTCGAAAGGAGTCAAAGACACTCGTTCATCGACAAATTCCACTCGGAAGCCATCCCAACTCTGCAAGGCCCTATATTCGACATGGGCAAACAAGTAACGGCCGACTAGCCACGCTGTTGCTGAGGCCCTGAAGATAAAAAGGCACCTGACAGAAGAAGCGGGAGGGCACCGACGACGCGGTCCCCGATCTAAAAAGCTGGGAATCAGCAACGCAAAGTCAGACGGCTTCATTGTGGCAGTCGGTCCACACATCTTCGATTTCAACAAAAATGAAGATTATCAGAACAACAAGTGACATGCTCGGGGGCCATGAAAGCTCAAACACAAGGATGGCATCCCCACTCCGAAATACCAGAACAGGCTAAGATCGCTTCCTGATAAATATTATCTTCCTTCACATCGGCTTTTACCAATGCTCAGCCCGGCTTACACCTAAATAGGTGCACAAGCTGCCACTCTTCTCTGTTTTTTTTGCTCATTTAAATGATTGCAAAAGTACTCCGAGTAAGCATAAATCCTGAATCCGGAAGACTTTGCTCCAGGAAAGACGAACTTCAAGTCACCCAAAACGCGTGTCTGGGAAAGATGCCAATGAGCCAACTCCCGACGCTAGTGGGGCTATGACTAGTCCGGGCAGAGTGCTTTTAAACGTAAGGGGTCAACTACTTAGGGGGAATTAATATCAAAAAGAGGAAGAACTCGTATTTACATAATATGTAAAATACATTTTACTCGGTGATTAATATTTCATATCAGATGCCTACTCATCCGATATCTATATATTGCAGCCCAAGCTCCGGATATGTGTGACAAGGAACTCATGGGGCTGCGAGCCCATCTCCTACGCATCGGGGGCTGACAAGTCTGCCAAAATACACTCGGGATGCTCATGAGGGCTACTTACCGAGTACTTGCGCCAGTCGGGAACGTCATCTTCCCCGACTACGGCTCCATGGCGAGCTAAACAAATCGGCCCCTGGCGCCAGTCGGGGCCGTATACCACTCGCTAAGTAGGGTACGCCCCATGAGGGTCGCCAGCCGAATCCTATGCTAATACTAGGTTGGGTACCTTATTTGGGTCACGGTTCCTGTCAGGTTGGGTACGCCCCATGAGGGTCGCCAGCCGAAATTCCTATGCTAATGGCAAGGTTCGGGTGCCTAGCTTGGCTATAATTCTATTGGATAGGGTAACGCCCCACGAGGGTCGCCAGCTGAACCTTCTGCTAATGCAAGGTTTCGGTAATTGTTCGGCTTACCCCAAGTCAGGAAGACTTACATCGTCCAAGCGGCATCCGGAGTTCTCATGCACTGCGTCACACCTGAGGAGGGCAAGCAGATCCTGCAACATACCTACTCGGGCACCTGTGGCAACCAGGCTGCATCCAGACATAAGTCGGAAAGGCTTGAAGCGAATAAGGATTTCCTCTGGCTGATTGCGGTTACCAACACCAAAAAACTCATCCTGACATGCGATGGATGATAACTTTTCTAGAGCTATGCTAGATAGGTCGGCTCAGGCCGGCTCATTTGGTAGCGCAGCTACCAAGATATGAGTTCCTACAGTAGCACGCTCCAATGTGGGCCGCCGCAGGCTGAGTTTGAAATTAAGCGCTGGTGCTACCACAGGACCGATGAGGTAAACAGATATGCTCATGAAAGCCTTATTGCTAAACACTAATATGCTCTTGGGGTATCTGTTTTATCCACCAGGTCTCGAGGATATATCCTTACAAGGATCACAAGCTGGTCTTCATTGAAATTGGGGGAATGCAGGTATCTCTCTCGAGTAACTAACCAACGTATTGGATTTATTTTTCATACAGTGGTACTCGGCCTACATGCGTGGCACCAGTTGCCATGAGCAACAATTTCCAGCCGACATGACGCTGAAGAGTCTAACTTTCGAGTAGTGCACTACTCGGGAGAGAACTATAAATTTCCTCCATTCCACGCTGACATGATGCGAAGGAGTCTAACTTTCGAGTAAGTATGCTACTCGGTGAAAGACTATAAACATTCTTCAGCTGACGAGCTGAAGAGTCTAACTTACCGAATGGGACGCCACTCGGAAAGACTTATAAACACCTTTTTTCCCCGCTGACATGACGCGGATGAGTCTAACTTTCGAGTAGTACACTACTCGGGAGAGACTATAAAATTCTCATTCCCGCTGACATGATGCGGAGGAGTCTAATTTTCGAGTAGTATACTACTCGGGAAAGACTATAAACACCCCCCTTTCCAGCTTGACAATGAACAGCTGAGAGTCCCATATACGAGTAGCATCACTACTCGGCAAGACTACAAACACCACATTCCGACTGACATGAAGTCGAAAGAGTCCTACATACGAGTAGTTCTCTACTCAGCAGACTATAAATTATATTCCGGTGTGACACGATACGAAGAGTCTCATGTACAGTAGTAATCTGCTCGGAAAGACTACAAGGTTAAAAGATCTTTGACTTCATGTTTAATTGTTTTCACATTAAGCACAAAGTCGGGGGCTACACCTAATAGGTGCGCCTATTCGGCGCACACTATTCCAACATCTACAAGGAGCCCTTCATAGCCTCGCTGCCAGCTGACATGAAAGCAGGACTCGGGAGAAGCCAGCCACTCAGACAAAGAGTACTCCGGGAGCAATTGCACTCCGGGAGGACTTCACCGTGGAGGGATGAGCACTTGGCATCAGCTTGTGAACTCAACTATGAAGGTATCGGGGCTAACTGTGGGTGCCATCGGCCACCGGGTAACCTCATGACAAGCATATGAGGCCACTCGATAGAGGAATGGGCCTAACCTTGTAATTAGAGATATAGCTAAATTCGGCAGACTTCGCCCTTGTAGTAGAAAGGAATATACAGTCCTAGTCGGGTGCATTATATCTCTAAGGGGAGATCTCCTAGTCGTAATCCGATGGGGACTCCTACCTTGTAACCCTGTCCCCCAGTATATAAGGGGAGGCAGGGTGCCCCATGAGGGCACGAGCACTCATAAGCTCACGGCCATACGGTTCATCAGAATCGCCACCATAATTCCTCAAAGGAATACATACAAACTGGACGTAGGGTATTACCTCACATTGAGGGCCTGAACCAGTATAAAAATCTCCTTGTGTTCCTTTGCAATCCACCGAGTTTCCATCCGCCGAGTAGCCCCATATATTTATTGCCGGTGTAAAACATCGACACCTCTGTCCTCCGTCGTTTAGCGCCGAAGCTCCCCTATAAATAGAACAACCCCCTCCTACCTCCGGCCTCCAAGAAGACAAGCCGGACAAGCTCACCATCGGGAGCATCCCTCCGCCGCTTTCTGACCAAGCTTCCACCGCCGTTCCAGGGCGCCGCTGACCAAACCGCCGCCACCGCCAAGTTCCCTAAGCCACCCCAAAGCACCTCCGCCCCTCACCGCCGCCGATTAGCCAATAAATCGAAAACCCCCAAAATCCTTCCTCCGCCGTCCGCCATCGCCACCGCTTCGGTTCTCGCCGTAGCCAAAGGTAAAACACAAATTAATTCCCTCCCCCGGCTTCCTCGCATAATACCGCACCCAAACCATCCAAACCCGAGCCAATCCGTTGTTTAAATGGTCGCCGGCAACGATCTTCTCCCTCCGCGCCGCCGCCGGCACTGGACCACCGTCGTCAACCATCTTCCGCCACCCATCCATCTAATCCGAGCCGTCCATCATCCTCGCCATCTCCTCCGCATCCCAATCCAGTTGGCCACCCGTCCTCCCTCGCCGCCGTTCACCGGCGTGACCTCGGCCGCCGTCGGCCGTCGATCTCTGCCGGCCGTCTCCTGTAGCCATCCGGCACCTCTCCTCTCTCTCTCTCTCTATGTGTCTGCATGTGGGCCCAGCCAACTAACCCTCTGACCCGTGGGCCCCCTCGGGTAAACATGACATGTGGACCCCAGCACACAGTAAACACACCATTAACTTCTATCACAGTGACATGTGGGCCCCTCTATTCAAATCTCTCTCTTATATATGGGCCTACTCCTAATCCTCTCTCCTATGACATGTGGCCCACCCCTCAAATCTCTCTCTCCTGTGCCAATGACAAGTGGGCCATCTCCTCATTTCCTCTCTCCCTGCCACTGACAGTAGACCCCACCTGTCATCCACTGTTCCAAAAATAATTCTTTTACCAAAAATCCAATTAACCCTTTTCTTATTCCAGAAAATACCCAAAACTTCCAAAATCCATATCTTTTCAACCGTAACTCCGATTGAGCCCGTTCAAGTCTCTAAATTTTTCTAAAAATGAGATCTACCTCATGGCACTATTAGTTATTAATAATAGTATATTATTTCTAGGGTTTTGTGTGTTTTCTCTCGTTCCGCGCGTAATCGACGCTTCGGAAATTCATCGGACGTCGGATTTTTGTGAAGGTTGAAGACGAAGTCTAAGGCAAGTCACTCCTTGACCATATTGCTCCTAAATTTAAAATGTTTTGTTTGCAAAATTGCATGGCTAGTGTGCACGTTAAATTGATCAGCCTCGGTTTGCGTGTCGAACCGACGGACCTGCCTGGTAATTGCATAAACCCTGTAGGTCTTTGATACCCTATCCCTTGTCACTCCACCCATGGTACCTCGGTGACCGTGCTCTCTGAGCATGGATTCCGATGTTCCACTCACATCACAATTGTTTGTCGATTTTGGGAAAATATGGGTTTCCAAATATTTAAAAAAAACTCAACATGCGATGTCGGTGAGTTTGCGAAATAAAATCTATTTGTGAAAACTTCCGTGGTGCAAAGTGATCGCCTGTGTGGTGGCACTTCGTATTCGCATATAAGGACCGATTCCTTGGGGAATTCCATCCGAGCATCTCACAAGTGCGACCACGCGGGTGAAGGGGACACCCCTGCTGAGTAATAGTGTTCCCAGGATGGTTTTTGGTTGCTAATAAATGTGGGACTGGCTGGGTGCCGAGAGGGCGATATACCCCCGTCCCTGAGTACAGGAAGTGAGTTCCTGGTACTTGGTTGAGTGTGAGCACCTATTTATAGGGCAGCGTGCTATCCTGGGAAGGCTTTGGAAAGGCTTTGTCGCGAACCTCCCTGCTTGGCCAGCATGGGAGTAAGCTCGCGTCGTGTGGGTAAAGCGTACAATCTTTGCAAAGATCAAATGAACTGTTCGAACAGCTGTGCCCACGGTTACGGGCAATGTGAGGTGATTCCTCTAGCGTAGATTTGTTTGCAAATGTTTGTGAAAGTGATTTGTGGTATGGGAATCGTTACCAGAATCGGTCTTTGTGGCTGATAGATGACCTGAGTGGTCTAAAACGGGACTGTGTGACCCGGGATGCTGTATGGCATCATAGATTAGGCTTCCTGAGTGGGAGCAGTTTATGTGCTGAGATCAGATTGAGGATGGCTTGGGGAGCCATCGAGATGAAATTAAGAATGGCTCGAGGAGCCGCTGAGATGAGATAAGATGATGTCCTAGATGGGACTAAAGTGAAAAATGAGATTACGTCCTGAGTGGACGAAATTGAAAATAAAAGATGTTGATACAGTGGAAAGCTGCTTGAGGGCAGATCCACTGAACCGCTGTCGAGGTCCGACAAGCGGTATAAGAATATCTGAGATCAATTAAAATTTAATTCGTCCGCTCGAGTTGTTGAAAAGCAATTCGCGGACAGGATCGAGGCGAGAGCCTCCTTCCAGTCACCTTGAGACAACCCACACTTAGGCTTTTTTGAAAATGTTTTTAAATGAAAAGGTTTGTCAAATAAACCCCAGCCTATCTTTGATAGCCTGCATATCTCACATTTTCCGTGACTTGCTGAGTACGTAAGTACTCAATCCATTCCTTTTCTCCCCTCCTTTAGGATGTGTGATGCTGAAATGAAGATTAGGGTTTCTTTCCTAGTCCCAAGCCGTTGCTTGTGGATTGGGTTTTTGCTGCGCTGTCGTTCCGCTGCTGCTATTCTGTTTGTCGGTTGCTGCTCAGGGCTTGCCCAAGGCCACAACTTATAAAGGTATAATATATATTTATTTATTTAGTTAATTACTGTGGTACATCTCCGTTGACCATGGGTACCAGCAAGGTTTCCTGGGACTGGTACCAGCATCGCGGTTCCGTGGGAGTTGGTTCACGCCAATCTCCTGCGGCACTTCCTCTCTAGTATCACCGTACGGGGGTACCGAGAAGGGGGCGTTACATATATATATATATATATATATATATATATATATATATATATATATACATGGAAGGAATTTTGGGGTAGGGATTTTAGGAAAAACAATAAGGAACTCCAAGGGTTGGATTTTATTTCGGATTTTGGAATTTTGGTATTGGATTATTCTCAGGAATTCGATCAAGGGAATTTTGAAGAGGGACTCTAATATATATATATATATATATATATGTGTGTGTGTGTGTGTGTGTGTGTGTGTGTGTGTGTGTATACACATATATATATATATATGAAGGGGAGATCTAGAGAGGGAATTTTTGTAAAGGATTAGAATTGGAGCACCTCAAGGGAAAGTTATAATTTGAATTTGAATTCTTGGGATTTGAGGATTTTTGGAAATAAACAATTTAGCAATTCCGAGAAGGGAGTTCTTGATAGAACTTGAATTTCTGGAAAGGGCAAAACAAGGGGATTGTTACTGAAAGGCTTCAAGGGCGACTTTCGAAGAGTTTTGTCGGAGGGCTTCGAATTGCAAAATTCGAACCCGAGTACAGAGAATTTTGGGAGGAGCGAAATAAGAGTATTTTAATAGAGTGCTCTGAACTGCAAAGTTCGAGGCCGAGTATTTGATAGAGAACTTTTGAGAGGTATTCGGTGTTGAATTTTCTGAGGAATTTTGAGAGAGAGTCGAATTGCAAAATTCGAGTCCCGAAATTTGGAGAGAGTTTGGGACCGAGGATTTAGGGTTTCAAAGGGGTTTAGACTGAGATCTACGGCACTTAGTCCTTAAGCACACACAAAGATCCAAAATTTTTTTGAAATTAGGGTTTTTACGAAAATAGTTTTTAACGGCCCGGAAACTGGGGCGTTACACACGCCGTGAAACCCCCTTGTGGGGTTGACACCCGGACCCCACCTCCCTTCACCCCTCGGGCACCGCCAGGCCTCTGTTGGGCCGTCATCGCCGGCCCACATACTATAGGCAATCCCCCTGGGCTGGCCTAGTTGATCACAGGCCTATCAGCCTATCAGGCCGAGCCTACCAGCTACGCCTTCCCCCCCTCCTTCCACTGACTTGTGGGCCTAGGTTGCCAGTGGCCCCACTAGTCAGTGACCCTAGAGAATATTCCAGTGAATATTCTTTTCCTTGAAAATGCAATAAATCCCTTCTCTCAGATCCAGAAATTCATATAAACTTCAGAAAATCATATCTTTTGATCCGTAGCTTCGATTGACTCCGTTCCAACTCCATTAATTTTCTAAAATTGAGGTCTATCTAATGGCACTATTAGTAGTCCTAAATAGTATCTTTTTATTGGTCTTTGTGTAGATTTTTGAGTGTTTGCCCATAGTAACCGTTGTCGAAAATTCGTTTCGGACCAGATTTTGCGAAGACTGCTCGAAGATTTGTGAAGACCTAGAGCAAGGCAAGTCACCTTGGACCAATCGAGCCTATATGTGAACTTAAATTATTTTTTTGCAAAATTACATCGATAGGCATGCACTGAACTGTTCGGCCCTGTCTGCAAGTCAGATCGGTGGGCCTACCCAATCTTGTTGCATTTAAATCCTTCCTTGACATTGCAATATCCTGGTTCCCTTGTAACCACCACTGTTGCACCTCGGTATTCATGCACCCCTGTGCGAATACTAACGGTCACTTTCAAATCTGAGAAACATCTTGGGTAAAATTTGAGTTTTACGAAATATTTGGAAAACCCGATACCTGGGTCAGTGCCTTGTGAAAGAAATATGAGTCTTAAAAATGGAGACATGTGACACAAGGCCGATTTGGTGTGGGATGTCTGTGTGGTTGTCGTAAGGACCGATTCCTTTGGAATTTTATTCAAGCATATGATAGTACAACCACATGGGTGAAATGGGAAGCCCTTGGCTGAGTAACTTGCCGCCCAAGGACGCCTTGCATGTCAATGGACTGTGGAATTGCAGGGAGGGCATCAGGGAAGGCCTCCTGGGTTCTTTAAACAATATGGTCTGGGACCTACCCTGTTGTTCATCACGGACCCCTCCAGTTGACATAGGGTAACCTAGGATGGCTCTGGAAATGCCTTGTCGCGAAAACGTCTAGGTCACCAATCGTGCCTGATCAGTGTGAGCCGGTGACTAGAGTAAGTCGCATCGTGTGGGTAAAGTGTACCCCTCTAGAGAGGTTTAAACTATTTGAACAGCCGTGCCCATGGTCATGGGCGGATGTGAGGTGATTCCTTAGCGTAGTTTTGTTTTACCCTATTTGTGAAATGTGTGTGGTTTGGGAACTGTGAAAAGGAAGTGTTGTCGAGGACGCGGGACGTCCGATGAAAACGGCTTGGCTGTCGTGGACAGCGAGACTCGGGAAGTCCGAAGATTGTTTTGGCTCTAGGAGCCAGCTTGAGGCCAACTCTTGAGTTTCTGACAACTGGAGAAACAATTTGACACCTTTCACTCCGATCGGGCCAGACTACACCTCACACTGATTGTTGAGAAGCACACACTAGCCGATTTAAAGGAACTTCAAATAAAACTGATTGCAAAATATCCAGCCACTCTTTGAAGCCTGCAACAACCGCCTAAGTTCCCCTGGTTTGTTGAGTACATAAGTCCTCACCCTTGCTCTATATATATAGTTTCTCTGTCGGGAGCTGGAGCTGGAGTTGCAGTGAAGTGAAGACTAAGATTTCATCCTGGTTCCCAGCCACTGCCTGTGGTGTTGGGACTTAGTCTGTTGTTCCGCTGCTGCCGCTGCCTCTGTGCTGTTTGTTGTTGTCTCCGGCTTGCTCTAACGTTACAACGTAAGTTAAGATATAAGTCTATTTATTTATTTAAGGTTTGCAATGGTGCATATCTGATTTCTGTGGATACCAACATTGTGTCCTAGGACTGGTATCGATATCACGGTTCCGCGGGGGAGCAGTTCACGTTGTTTTCCTACAGCATGCCCTATTTGGTACCGTCGTATGGCAGGGCAAATTGGGGTGTGATAGGTGGCCTCCAAACGACAGGGCCGGCAACGGAGGCAGATGGCGGCACGGGCAAGTCCGCCGACCAACCGCGTAAGGCGGCGGCGTTGACTGGGCGGGGCCGCCATCCAGCGGTGATGAAAGGAGTTAGGACAGGCCAGCGGCAAACCAGATCTAGAGGTGGCACAAGGTGGAGCCGATGGCTGCCGACGAGAGGGTGGAAGAAGGGGGGCGCCACCATGGCGGCATGCTTGGGCTGATGAGAGGACACCAACTGCTACTTGGGGAGGTGTAGATCGGGGTTGGAGAAGCCAGTGTCATGAAGAGGAGCCGCTGGCAGTCATGCGGGTAGAGACAGGCATCGAGGCCTCCACAGCGGCGCATAGAGGAAGGGTGCCGGCGGCGGCCCGTGCATGGATCGCGGTGGCGAGCTCCAACGCGACCTCCACCGCCGGATCCTATTGATGATGAGTGTGGCCCGCGAGGTGCGGTGCTGCTGCTTGACGATGACGTGACGATGAACATGAGAAGAACAAAGCCCGCCCAGAGATTGAGATCGATCCAGAGCGAAGCACGACGACGACAAAAAAATGAAGAACAAAACAGGTGGCCGCCCCCAGGAGATTGATCCCTCCCAGGGGCGATGGAGCGGAAGCATGAGCGGTGGCTAGGTTCTAGCCCGCTCTTATACCATGTTGAACAGTAGAGGGAGAGAAGATGTACTGCGTAACTAGGATGATATATTGAGCCTAGGGGGCGGTATATATAGAGTACAAGAGATAAGGTAGGGGATTTAGAGATAAAGAAGACTACGATACAAATCAATCTTATCCTAATGTACCTCTAACTACCATATACTATGCCTGCTGACCTCAGCGATCAGCACAATTGTGAGAGCTAAACAATGAAATCAACCTGCTTCGGTTGCATACTAGTAGTCAGTCGATCTCCATAGTTGCCGCTTTACCAAGCTTTGCATTCTTTCCTACTTTGTACATATGTGCATTATCCTTTTTGAAACGAACATCACTACTGCCTAGAGAAATAAAGGTGCTGAAGATTTGCCTGAAAATCTATAATATGGTAAAAGATAAACTAGCCAACAGCGGTACTGTATCCGCGCAAAAAAGAAACAGCTAGATGCTGTATATTATTTTGATTAGTTATTAAGCCTGTAAATCTTCAGAGGAATATCTTTTAGATGGTGATCATCTGAATTTTCTTCATTTGCAAAAGAACATTGTAGATTTATTGTTTGCCATTTCTTTCGTGGAGGATCAGCTTTCTTGTTTCTATCTGATTGCCTTACAAAGAAGGGTCCGAACCATCTGCGCGCTCACCTATAGTTCACAAATGGCAGAGTAAGCAAAACATAAAGTCAAGATCAGCCAATTTTGCTCCCTTTCAATTTGAGCCATATCCATGGTACATTCGAAGTCTGGCTATTATTTTTAAACAGATTGACTACATTTTACCTAATTACTCAGATCTTTCTCATGAGCTATGTATGATTCCATGCAGACTCAGAATACCAGTCTAACCATTTTATTCTGTGTGAACAATTTAGGACACGGGATTATCTTGATATTCAGAAATTTTAAAGAAGTTTCAAAATTCAAATATGAACTCTACAGCATAGAAACTATACAGCTCTATTTAAACAGTATCAAACCTGTTTGATGTGGAGGAATTTGAGGCATTCAGAAAAAGAAGTCCATTTTGAAACAGAGTAGTTATCAGCTACAGTAATAACCACTAGATTTTCTGAAACTTCTTCCTGCGTGCTTGTCTGCTTGAATCCTAGAGAACGTTTTGGTGCTTCTAGTGAGGTGTTTTACATCATTATATATGTTTAAATTATGATTCCATCGCTTTACTATGAATTACTTGATTGTCATGGGGCAAACATCAATGCCGTCATGAAACCGATTGAAAGTAACTTGATTACGGTGACTGCAGGCAATCTCCATAAAGCACAACACTTTGGTAAAAGTTAAATTAAAGTTATAGGTTAGATTACTGGAAGGCACATACCAGAGTCTTCGTCAAGACAAATCAAAGGTAAGTATTGGTTGCATTGGCAACCGGCAACCCATGTGAAGCACAGATAAGAAATCTGGCACATGATTTGGTACAAAGGATTCTCCAAATGCAGAGTAAACTTTGTTTTCTTAAAATCCTATAAAATCTTCACCTTCTTGTCTCACAGTCATGTTTCTTTCATGCTCGGTAATATTTTACATAAAAAATTGGAGGTATCTGATGGTAGGTATTAAGCTAATCATACACTTCTTTTCATCATTAAAATGAATATTATTTATATTCCAATATTTGCAACTTAGAACTTCACTTTCTTCACGAAAGAGTAAAGTCCTTTAAATTATAGATAAAGGTTGGAAAACTTATTGGCAGCCATTCCGTATATAAGATGGTTGTTTTAATATTTAGCATTCATCTGTTTTTTAGGGAAAGCACACATTTTTAATGAATAATTCTTTTAAGAACACACATACACATAAACGTCACTTTCTTTATCTAAAAAAAATAAAAATCACTTTCTCAATATAAAGGGACAACTCTTTCAGAGAATGACATTTGTGGAAATAAGAGCATACCGGTAACAGGACTTGCCCTCGCTATAAATTAATATAAATTTCCTAACTGTGTGTTATCTAAAACCACGAAGGAAAATGGCTTATGAAGTGCTGCACCCATGCATCTCCTTCAATCTTTTTGCTCCGGTTAGGCAAACATCTCGCACAAAGTTTTGCTTTCTTTTCTTCCTCATTTCCTTTGGCGTCAAGCATGCATCCTTCGCCACTACAAGTGATGATCAACTCTTATACCTTGGCTTCACTGATGCCAACCTCATCACTGATGACACTACCATAGTCACGTCAAACGGACTACTTGAGCTAACTAATGGCACAATTAACCGCAAAGGCCATGCGTTCTACCCATCTCCATTGCACTTCCGCAACTTGCACAACTATATTGTGCAATCTTTCTCAGCTTCATTTGTGTTTGCCATTCGCTCTGGCTACCCTGGCATGAGCCGACATGGATTCGCATTTGTTCTTTCCCCAAGCACAAACTTCTCCAATGCATTGGCTATCCAATACCTGGGCTTTCTAAATTCTAAAAACAAAGGCAACTCAAGCAACCATATCTTAGCTATCGAGTTTGACACTGCCTTGAACATCGAGTTCGAAGATATCGACGAAAACCATGTAGGCATTGACATCAACGACCTCCACTCGGTAAAATCCCACTCTGCAGGCTACTATGATGATAGGAATAGTAGCTTTCAAAACATGAGTCTTATTAGTGGTGACGCAATGCAAGCCTGGGTGGACTACAACGGAGAAGACAAGAAAATTAGTGTGACTTTGTCTCCTATTAAAATGGCGAAACCTACAAGGCCACTCATCTCAATGTCCTATGATCTCTCAACAGTGCTGAAAGAGCCATCATATATTGGATTCTCAGCGTCAACCGGTGCAGTCGACTCACGACACTACATCCTTGGCTGGAGCTTTGGCATGAATAAACCAGCTCCTATGATTAATGTCGACAAACTACCAAAGCTACCTCGTCAGGGTCCAAACCCTCTTCCAAAGCTCCTGGCGATCACTCTACCAATAGCTAGTGCAACATTTGTGATTCTTTTATGTGGTGTATTCATTATAATAGGGTGGAGGCGATTGAGGTATGCAGAGCTAAAAGAAGATTGGGAGGTTGAGTTTGGGCCACATCGGTTTTCATATAAGGATTTGTTCCATGCCACACATGGGTTCAACAACAAACACCTACTTGGTGCAGGAGGATTTGGTAAGGTCTACAAAGGAGTACTTCCATCATCTAAATTAGAAGTTGCTGTGAAGAGAGTGTCCCATGAGTCTAGACAAGGGATGAAGGAGTTTGTTGCCGAGGTTGTCAGTATTGGTCGCATTCGTCATCGCAATATTGTCCAATTATTGGGCTATTGTAGGAGAAAAGGTGAATTACTTTTAGTTTATGACTATATGACAAATGGTAGCCTTGATACATATTTATACAATAATGAGCTCAAACCTACATTGAGTTGGGATCAACGCCTTCGGATCATCAAGGGTATTGCATCTGGATTGTTCTATCTCCATGACAAGTGGGAGAAAGTTGTCATCCATCGGGACATCAAGGCAAGCAATGTGCTGCTCGATAATGAAATGAATGGAAGGCTAGGTGACTTTGGCCTTGCAAGACTATATGATCATGGCAATGACCTACAAACAACACATGTGGTTGGTACCATGGGATATCTCGCCCCAGAATTAGTATGCACAGGTAAGGCATCCCCTCTCACAGATGTGTTTGCCTTTGGTACATTCCTTCTTGAGGTCACCTGTGGGCAAAGGCCAGTTAACCACAATGCACAAGACAATCTTCATGTATTAGCTGATTGGGTTCTTGAGCATTGGCAAAAAGGATTGCTAACAAATGTAATAGATACAAGGCTGCAAGGCATATACAACATTGATGAAGCATGCTTGGTGCTACAGCTAGGTTTGTTATGCTCACATCCATTTACCAATATAAGGCCCAACATGCAGCAAGTCATGCAATACCTTGACGGTGATGTGCCACTCCCAGAACTGACACACATGGATATGAGCTTCAACATGCTCTCCATAATGCACGATGAAGGGTTCAACCCACACACATTATCATATCCTTCTACAGGGACAAGCATTGGCACAATATCTAACATCTCAGGAGGAAGATGATATATAAACTTGATGCTGTCATGTGTACTTGTGTGCATGGTGCACCAGTGATATTATGTGTCGAATCATGTAACGTTGGGGCAGAGCTAGCTTACAGGGTCCTTTTTCTATATCTTTCCTCAATAAAAGTGTACTACATGGTGTTCACAGTGCCTCCATGCCAGTTTTACTATTTAGTCCTATACACAAAGCAGATTTATTTGTATCATGGTAAACAGTTGCATATTAATGTACTATTGTTTAATTGAGTAGTTGATTTCTGCAGAAAACAAACAATATTTGCATACTACTATACTGCTTATTGTTATATTTGACCACCAGAAAATAAACATGCATCTCCATAGACTGTTATGGAGGAAAAAATAGGTTGTGCCCTCCTGCCCCCACCCCACCAAAAGCGATTTGGCCCACAAGCCCACTGTGGGCACCCCATGATTTATACCGTACGTTACAGTTAGCCCATGTCAACACAAATTATCTAGTTAGGTGGGGTCCATATAATCAATATAGCTACCTAACCTCATTGCAGACTTGACACCGCTAACAATAGGTACAATATAAATCCGAAGTACCGGACCCAAAACAAGGGACATAACCGATAGGATAGCCATGCCAGTCCCCCCCAAAGCATGCTCATCAAACTGCTCGATGGCAGCGACCAAAAAACTACATACTACAGATGACTCGAACTCCAAAAGGCCCTCTTACGGTTATCTCAACTATTCCAAAACCCATACTCGTACTTAGCTAGTTCCCAGGAGCGACTAGCCTTGCACTTTCATCGCAAGCAATTGATAGCATAATGAGTACTAAAATAGGGATAAAAGGGACAGCAAGATACGTATTACATAACGGCATTAAAAGCCTTCATACTTCAGAAAACATAGTAGCGGAAGTCATAGCAAAAGGCATGCACAGAAAGATAAAACCCGTGGTGCGCCAACACCCCATAGGGCAACCAACCGGGCAAGAGCAAAGCAGCAACTACCCAACCATTTCTATCTAGGGATGACAAGGATAAAAGGATAGCAACATATCAAAGGAGTCAATGCAGCAAGCAGGACATATATAACATCTACTCAACACCGATATTTTGAGTAAATCAACACATGCATGCATATATACACACACACACACACACACATATATATATATATATATATATATATATATATATATATATATATATATATATATATATATATATATATATATATATGTGCAAGCAAAGCTATTTAGTGAAAAACATGGGTTCTATACGAGAAGTCACACTCAACCTCAAGTTCATGCTCCACGTACTCCAAATTGTCTTAATCTACTGATAAGAAGCAAATATGCAAATAAGATTCAAATAAACATGTCTATGCAAAATGATCAATTAATTATGAGATAAATACAGTAGGTAGTTAACATTTTAAAATGAATTTTAGTGAAAGAATTATTTAAAAATCTTTTACGGTTTAGGAGTTACAAAAATAACAAGATAGGAAGGCTGAAAATGGCAGTTCTGTAAATATTTTATTGTGACTTAAGGTAATGTAGTTCCTGGTATTCTCTATCAAAATTTTATAAGTATGACCATTGTTATGTGGAAAAGCATGATGTACTGGTTCCAACAAAGTTGGACTCACTCCATTTGGACTTGCATTCTATTTATTATGAATTTTTGAAGCTCCTATGCATTAACCATTATTCTTTTAAAGCAACTAGCTGTAGTGTACAAAATGTGTTGCAATTTACTTTACAAGAAAGAAAGTCATGCTTTGCTGAGCATACTGGACTTAGGTCCTGTTAACGCTAAAATTTGGTACGGATCTTTATTGGATTCAGTTAAGGAAAAATCACGGTTAACTGGCGGGAATTAAATCCAGAAGAACCAAATTCAAGAAGGAATCGTGAAGACCATGGAGAGGCAGTTAGTATCTTATCTATAAATTAGGTAGAGATAATAATTTTTAGGAAACCTGATCTCGTGCCCAATCAGCACTTGTTGTTTTTCCTTTTATAGTTAGGAAACTCCTGTTTCGTATCTGATCAGGACTGTATCAACTCAGCATATAAATATGTATGCCCGGGGACCATGTAAGGCATCAATCACAGATCAATACAAAATTCGGCGCATCGCCACCCTTTTCAACGGGTTCTTGCTTCTCGAGCCGGGCTGCATCGGTTAGGTCCAAACTCCTGCGAGAGGGTAAGTCTCGTTACCCCGACTATCGCATCGGCTAGGATTTCCTCGGTTAGGTCCGATATTCTAGTCGGTTTACGGTAGTCGGCTTACCACGATATATCTGTTCTGTCTACGGCTGCATCAGTTAGGTTTGATCTCGTAGTCCGAGTAGATATATCACATCACGCGTGCATAGATTTATCGGCTTATTGGGGATAATTTATCATCAGTTTATGCTGCATCGGTTAGGTCCGACCTACTAAACTGCTAGCGATAAATTATTCCTGCTAGGTTGATAGATTTTATACAAGCGTCTTATCGGGATGTATAGCCGATAAGCTATCCTATTTTACATCACGATTGCATTAGATCTATCGGCTCATCGAGGTTCTTTTATCGTTATTAATCTGTGCTCCATCAGTTAAGTTTGAACTACTAGATTAATAATGATAGATTTATCCTTGTTACGCCGATGGATGTTTATGCAATGTTCTATCGGAGTGCCTAGCCGGTAGGTTATCTTTTATTGATTAAGGCCGATTGCATTGTTCAACACGTTTTTGGCACGCTACACCGTCATCGGCTTTCCAGCCGATACACGTTATATCAGTAATCGGCTAGTTTATTTATTTATATTATTATTGGTTCCTTAGCCACATGGTTTATTTATTTTGTCTATTTTTGCCATCATCGGCTTCCAGTTGATGTATAAGTGCTTAGTCCATATCGGCTATCGGCCGATAAAACAAGTCCAAATCAGCTTCCAGCCGATTGGCTCACTGATCTAATATTTTCTATCTCCTTGTCAATTGCAGGGTCAAATTGACTGGCACGCCTACGAACCTCAAGATTTAGGACCTGCACTAGTGTCGAAGGATGAAACTCCGACGGCGGGAAGTCAGGAGACCCCCCTTTGAGATTCGGCCAGGGGAGTGGTTCTCAGGTGAAGCCGGCGTCAAGCGAAAGAAGAGAGATCAGCGCTCGGGGCAGAAACAGAGGGGCCCGAGCTGGAAGATAGGGGTCCGGACCATCCGAACACGGTCCGGGCCGTCCGAACTGTGGAGATCACGTGGGGAAGACGATCCACAGCGCGCGCAAGGGGGACACGAGGATTTATACAGGTTCGGGCCACCGGAGCGTAATACCCTACTCCTGTGTGTGTGGTTTGCTATCTGTGGTGGATGAATGTGGGATTGCGGTTACAAAGTGGACCCTGCGGGGAGCTCGGAAGCTAGCCCGGGGACTTGAGATCCTGAGAGAGAGAGAGCTGAGAGCAAGAGCTGGCCTGGGTGGCCTGAGGCTGGAACTCCGTCTGCCCCGAGAGAGAGAGGCATGGTGTGACATCCTGGCCCAATTAGGATATGGCCCATATGGCCCATGAGTGCGGTGTGCACATGATTAGTACTGTAACGACCCGTTTTTCTTTTCCCGCTAGTCTTCGTTTTCCCGAGCTCCCCTCCTATCCTGTCAGCTGTGCCCCAGTTTTCCTCCCTGGCCAGCCGACTACCTTCTCCCTTGAGCCGAGTAGATTGCTACTCAGTCCTTGCATCCTGCCCTTTCCTTTGTTTTACTCGGACCTCCTTGCTGCCGAGTAAGCACTGTGAAGTGGCCGACTACCTTGTTGAGACCTGTTGTTTCCTTGTCCCCCGAGTTGCACCCGCCGTTGGACGCCGACTACCGGAGTGGAAAAGAACCAGTCTTCACCTGTCCGCAGCACCGCTTGGACCGATGGACAATAACCTGCTGCATCGCTTGGACCAGTGGTCAGTCCGAAGCCCTGTCAGTGAGATTTCTCCAACCTGTCCTAGCCTTGACCTTAATGTCTCATCGCAGCTGCAGTGCCTGCCAACTCCTCTGACCAGTTGGACTCCAAGGTCACTCCCTGTCAAATCCTTTGTCAGTTCACCTTGACTTTTTCTCCCTACCCGTTGCCCAACTCCACCGCGCCTCACTCTTGCACGCCGGCTATATATTGAGCCATCCATGCTCCTTCTTCCTTTGTTTTGCAAACCGGCCAGCTCCAGCTCTGCTGAGTTCTTGTTCTCCTCTCAAGTTTTGGAGCTCTGTCGCCCGGATTGCAAACCTGGTTCAGCCGACTGCCACTTTTCCTGCAGCCGACTACTTCTTGATCTTTTTCTTGGTGTTTTGCTTCTCCTGCTTATCAGTGGTTCCTTTCTGCTTGTTCAGAGCCTGAACCGGTGGACGATCCAGAAGCCGCCTTCGCCGAAGAAGACCCCTCCTTGGAACAAGGCAAGCCTCTTTGATCATATTGTTTCCCATATATGCAAAACTATGTTGTTTGGAAAATATTATGCATGCCTAGTTTACACCTTTTTAAACTGTTGGCCTCGGTTTTGCAAGCGCAACCGATGGACCTACCTAGTAGTAGCACTTATTTGGTAGGATGTTGTTACATTTCACCCTTGAAGAGCCCCACAAATGGCACGCTAGCATCCTATCTGAGGATACGATGCCGAGTAGAATGGCTTAGCTCTGCAACGTTGTTTGTCGTTGGGAAAAACGTTGGGTTTTACCAAACTGATTGAAAAACCCGGTACTCCGTGTATCGGCGTGTTTGTGAAACAAATAAAGTTGTGAAAATCTTGATATACAGAGACAGTGCCTGTGTGGCTTGGCTATGTATCATCATTAAGGACCGTTTCCTTTGGGAATTCCATCCGAGCATCATACAGTGCGACCAGACGGGTATTATGGGATGCCCCTGGCCGAGTAAATAGTAGGTTTAGGGAAGTTCAGTGCCGACCACTGAATCCTGTGTGGATCTTTCGGCTGGCATTGGATGACTCTAGACTGGCTCTGGAAATGGCCTTGTCACGAATTTCTGGGTACAGGCCAGTACTCGGTGTAATTTTCGTGTCGGATGGGTAAAGCGCACACCCTCTGCAGAGTTTAGCAGAACTGTTCGAACAGCCGTGCCCACGGTTAAGGGCGATGCAAGGTGATTCCCATAGCGTAGATTTGTTTGCCAGTGATTTGTGAAAGTGTTTGATGGAAAGGGAACCGTGACCAGAGTTTGCCGAGTGAGCAAACGGAAGGCCTGTGTGGCCAGAAACGGATCTGTGTGGTCCGGGGTGTTAAGCACCATAAACAAGTGTATGAAAAGTAAACAGGATGAAGATCATGCTCCCGGGTTGTAGCCAGGGCAGCAAAGTTTAAGCCCCCGGGTTGTAGCCAGGGCGGCAATTCAGTCTTCGGGTTGTAGCCAGAAGACGGTGATGATCATGCTCCCGGGTTGTAGCCAGGGCAGCAGTGTTTTAGCTAGCTGGTTGTAGCCAGCCTAGCGGGCATTTAGTGCCATGATCATGCTCCCGGGTTGTAGCCAGGGCAGCGATGATGAGCCCCCGGGTTGTAGCCAGGGCGGCCGACTAGCTAGCTGGTTGTAGCCAGTGTAGCGGGCATCAAGTGCCACAGCTGAGATTTGGTTGTAGCCGAGTCTCAGGGTCAACGAGTGGTTGTAGCTACTCGGGAAGTACAGGACCAGCAAATACGAAGCAAAAGATGATAAGAACATATATGTTCATGCTTGATCCATTAAGTGGTGAGTTGTTGAAAAGCAACTTGCGGAATGGATAGAGGCGTGAGCCTCTGTCCGACAACAAAAATTTAAGCTCACTAGTGTTTGCAAGGAAAAGAGTTTCTAAAGGCAATTTTCGCAATTAAACCTTTAGCCTTTCTGTCTGACCGACATGGCATCATTTCCGGCTTGCTGAGTACGAAAGTACTCACCTTGTTCATATATATGTATAGTAGGTTTTGGAGAAGAAGACGAAGATCCGACTGCTACCGAGTTCCTCCAAGACCAGGCCGACTACGAAGACTTCTGAAGGTTTCGAGCCTAGTTCCCAACCGTGCCTGTGGAGTAGTTTTTGCCCAGCTTCCGCCCTGTTTCTGCTGTTTCGCTAGTTTACCTGTTGATTATTTTTTTGCCCATCCCGGGTCTGTCCTGGATGGATCTCCTTGTACGTATATGTAAGTACTCTGCTTATGTATTATTGTACTCTGTGTTGTATCATTGTTGTGCGTACCCGACTACTGATCCTGGGATCGGGTGCCTTATGCACATGGTGGCCTTCCACCTAGTCGGGAGGCGCCACAAGTACCACCTTGCTAGTTGAGCAAGGGTTGAACCAACTTATAAGGCCTTGTCCCTCCAACCATAGTACTTCCGGGTTAACCCTTTTACACGAAGCGAGGACGAAAGTGTAAGTGGGGTGCTATGTGTAAGTGGGCCCGTCCATCGGATGGGCTGGGCTGCGCGGTTCTGGAGGGCAGGGTGTTACACATGGATCCTCCTTTATAGGTGAGGGGAGTCCACAGTGCCAATACATGAAGAGGGAGAGGAAGCTCTGTCATCTGCCCTGCCGCTCGTACGCACGCTGCCGCCTGCCGCGCCGCGCCGGAGGGACGTCCAGTCGCCGTCTGGCTCTGCTGCTGCGGTCGGCCAGAGCGTGGTCTGCTGGGGGCGGCTGGACGTTAAGGTGGTGTCGGCCCGGCCGCTGAGGGTGGCTGGTCTGGTCGTCTTGCCGCTCGGCTGCGGGCGGCTGGAGTACGGAGATGTGACAGCGGCTGTCTCCTGGAGACGCTGTCGGGATGCTGTTGGGAGACAGGCGGGAGGCGCCCTATCACCTCATTGTCTGGAGGGCTGGCGCAGAGTCTGCCGGGGGCCGACAGGTGGGCCCCGAGCAGGGAGTGAGGTGGTGGCGCCCGGAGGCGAGGCACGGGCCCGAGGCCAACGAGGCCCCGGGGCCGAGCTGATATAGAGGACACCCCGGGGACGTGCCCGGGGCCGATGGCGATGGCTTCCCGGGGACGAGCCCGGGGTCGAAGGAGCGACGACGCCCCGGGCTTGTGCCCGGGCCCGGTGGAAACATGGCCCCCCGGGGATCTGCCGTGGCCGAAGACCCACGCGTCCCCAGGGCATGTGGGACCCCCTGTCCCATTTCGCCGACAACTAGAGTTAAGCAAATCTCCCAGGCCTTCGCGTGTCTTAAGGCGCCGAACCATATCATCGGCTCGTTCCCGACGCTGCCGGTGATTTTCGGCGTCAACACGTTTTTGGCACACCTGGTGGGACCCGGAATTTCGACATGGCCGGAAAAGAGATCAAAACAGACAACGTGATTCCGGTCAACATGGAAGATCTAACAGACGAGCAGAGATAGCAAGTTGAGCAAAATATGGCCAATTTTTAGAAGCTCTGTTTGGAATCTTTTGGCATGACGCGATAAGGGCCGATTCAAAAATCTCAATTTCCAAAACCAGTTCTGGTAGGAGAATCGAGCCGTACACCACCTGAGAGTCCACCGATAAAACCCTTACAGGAGATGGTGAATGAAGTAGTACATCACACGCTTATCAATCAATCCGGGATCTTGGTAAACACGCTCCATAACCTCATCAAGAAGGCAATGGATGGATCGATTGCTCAAGAGCCTACTCGAGGTCCTGTCTATCTCCCACCAAAGATGGAGCCAAATCAAGTTACTTATGGCCCCAGAAAAGATATACCAGAGAATTTATTTTCACAGAATCAGGCTGGGGGGCAACAAGATATTCCTGCAGGATACCACCAAACGGCTTATTATGGGGGATATCAACAGAATTACCTAGGAGGTGTTGCCGATTCAGGTAATTATCAGAGAGAATATCCCAGGTAGAATCAGCTACAAACTCCGCCCATACAATATCAGCAGGAAATCCCAAGGGAAGAAGATTTATCGGCAAGGGTTGCAGAAATAGTAAGAGAACAGTTTGGGATAAAACCAAAGGAGCAAACATTTATGTATCGGCATCCGTATCCAGAGTGGTTTGACAGGGTTCCATTACCACACCGATACAGAGTCCCAAATTTTTCTAAGTTCTCAGGGCAGGACAGCATATCTACGGTAAAGCATATTAGCCGATTCTTGGCACAGTGTGGAGAAGCATCGGCTGAGGAGGCTCTGAGGGTTAGATTTTTCCCCTTGTCATTGTTTGGATCGGCTTTTACATGGTTCTCCTCATTACCACCGAATTCAGTTCGGGGATGGGCCGATTTAGAAAAACAATTTCACAAATACTTCTTCGCTGGAATCCATGAGATGAGGCTGACAGACTTAACATCGGTTAGGCAAAGGCTAGACGAAACGGTACCGAAGTATGTCCAGCGGTTTCGGGACATTAGAAACCGATGTTACAGTTTTAATCTGAGCGACGGGCATCTAGCCGATTTGGCTTTCCAGGGTCTTTTAGCGCCGATTAAAGAGAGGTTTTCATCACAAGAGTTCGAAAGTCTGGCGCACCTGGTACAGAAGGTATCGGCTCATGAAAGTAGGCTTCAAGAGGCAAAAAAGGATAAATTTCAGAGAAGGGTTGCTCAAGTGCAGGTTTATTCGTCAGACTCAGATGATGAAGGATCCGATACTGAAGTTGGATTGGCAGAGTGGGCTAGAAATAAGAGATCAGTATCATGCCCGTGGGTGAAGGATATTGGCAAGGAAGAACGATATGACTTTGACATCAATAAAGCCGATAAAATCTTCGATCTACTGTTGCAGGAGAAACAGATACAACTTCCGCCAAATCATATAATTCCATCAGCCGAAGAACTAAAGAAGAAAAGATATTGCAAGTGGCATAATACGATATCGCATCATACCAATGAATACAAGGTTTTTCGGCAACAGATTCAATCGGCTATCGAACAGGGAAGGATTAAGTTTGAGGACAGAAAGCCGATGAAAATTGATGGGCATCCATTCCCTGTGAACATGGTTTATGCGGGATCATCGATGAATCAAGCCGATGAAGGAAGATATCAGGAATTTAGAAGATCTAGAATTACTTCATCGCAGCTGGTAGATAAATATTCAAGGCGCAAAGAGGAGCAGCGGGCTTCGTCATGCGAGGAGAGATATAATCCACATTGGGATTGCCCGTTTTTCCAATTTTGCTGGGAACGAGGGATAAGATTGCCATCGATCAGAGATTGTCCTGAATGTAATGTTACATGATCTCAGGATTTTGAGCATGAGGGATTTTCACGAGATCGGCCGATTGAAAAACGGACATCGGTACATAGCCGATTAGGGCCGATCCATGAGGAATTTTTTGAAGAAAATAATGAATTGTGCGAAGAACAGCAACTCCAAAGTCCTTAGTGGTGTCCTAGTGGAATATTTACAAAGAATCAGAAAAGAAGAGCACGGCGGTTACGGCACCGGGAGCAATAGGAAGAACAACGGCGGGACTACAAGGAAGCCGATCATCGTCACAAGAGGACTAAGCGGGTATGGCGTGTGAAGAAAAATTACGATGAGGTTGATCCATCAGCTCTAGTAGACATGGTTTTCTTTCTGCCTAGGGAATACAAAGCGTTTTCATCTGATGAAGAGGGCGATGAGGACATTTTTGCTCAGTTGACGCTGCAACCCGATCAGGCTATATTTGATAAGCCTGAAGAATCAAAGCATCGGCATTTAAAGCCATTATATATTAAGGGTTTTGTGAATGGGAAGCTGATGACGAAGATGCTAGTCGATGGGGGGCAGCTGTCAATCTAATGCCATATGCTACGTATCGGAAGCTGGGGAAAACCATTGAAGATTTGATAAAGACAAATATGGTGTTAAAGGATTTCGGCGGGAATCCATCGGAGGCAAAAGGCGTGTTGAACGTGGAACTAACGGTAGGGAACAAGACGTTGCCCACCACGTTTTTTGTCATCGATGGAAAAGGATTGTATAGTCTACTCCTTGGCAGGGATTGGATTCACGCAAATTGTTGCGTGCCCTCGACAATGCATCAATGTCTGATACAATGGCAGGGAGATCAAGTTGAGGTAATCCCAGCAGATCAATCGACCAACATCGCAATGACTGATTTGCCGATCTGAAAAGCCGATGGTATCGATTATTTGTCTGGAAAAGTATGGGAAGGGGATTATCTTAAGATCACCAGTCGGGAGATACAACCGATTCGGCAAGTCGGCTCGGAACTATTACTCTGATGGGCACCATTGAAGACTTCGAAGGGAAGTTGGGACAAGGATTTACGTCAGCCGATGATTTGTAAGAAATTGATTTAGGACCAGGAGATAGGTCAAGGCCGACGTATATAAGTAAAAGATTATGTCCTAAATTCTGAGAAGAATTAATAAAATTGTTGAAAGAGTTTCGAGATTGTTTCGCTTGGGAATATCATGAAATGCCAGGATTAAGCCGATCCATTGTTGAACATCAGCTTCCTATTAAACCAAGATATCGGCCGTTTAAACAGGCTCCAAGGAGATTTAAGGCAGAGTTATATGAGCCAATCAAAGCAGAAATCACAAGGTTATATGATGCAAAGTTTATAAGGCCGTGCCGATATGCTGAGTGGGTTTCTAATATCGTCCTGGTGGAAAAGAAGAATGGAAAATTGAGAATATGTGTTGATTTCTGGGATTTGAATAAAGCTACCCCCAAGGATGAATACCCAATGCCAATAGCAGATTTGTTGGTGGATGCAGCATCAGGTCACAAGATTATTTGCTTCATGGATGGCAATGCGGGATACAATCAAATTTTTATGGCAGAGGAGGATATACATAAGACTGTGTTTCGATGTCCTGAAGCTATCGGTTTATATGAGTGGGTGGTCATGACGTTCGGATTGAAAAGTGCCGGTGCGACTTATCAAAGGGCGATGAATTATATATTTCATGATCTCATCGGCTTGTTAGTGGAAATTTACATCAATGATGTGGTGGTTAAATCCAAGAGTGATGAAAGCCATATAGCCGATTTGCAAAAAGTGCTGGAAAGGGCAAAGAAATACAGACTAAGAATGAATCCTAATAAATGCGCTTTTGGTGTATCAGCTGGGCAGTTCTTGGGTTTTATGGTTCATGAGCGAGGAATTGAAGTTAGTCAACGGAGCATCAGAGCCATCAAGAATACAGAACCACCAAGCAACAAGACAGAGCTACAGTCGATGATCGGCAAGATTAATTTTGTAAGGAGATTCATATCAAATTTGTCAGGAAGGATTGAGCCTTTTACTCCGTTATGGAAGTTGAAAGCCAATCAAGAGTTTGTGTGGGGGGCAGAACAGCAGAAGGCATTTGATGAAATTAAGAGTTATTTAAGTTCCCCACCTGTTCTGATTCTGCCGCAGAAAGGAGTGCCGTTCAAGTTATACTTATCGGCCGATGAAAAATCCATCGGGTCTGTTTTAATACAAAAGTTTGAAGGCAAGGAGCGAGTTGTGTTCTATTTAAGCAGAAGGCTTTTGGATGCTGAAACGAGATATCCTGCGGTGGAGAAATTATGCCTTTGTTTATATTTCTCGTGTACGAAGTTGAGGCATTATATCCTATCAGCTGAGTGCACAGTAGTTTGCAAGGCCGATGTGGTGAAATACATGTTGTCGGCTCCAGTCTTAAAAGGGCGAGTTGGTAAATGGATTTTTGCCCTAACAGAGTTCGACTTGAGATATGAATCGGCTAAAGCGATCAAGGGACAAGCAGTGGCCGATTTCATTGTGCAACACAGAGGGGTTCATGAAAATTATGTGGAACCGATCCCGTGGACTTTGTTTTTTAATGGATCGGTTTGCAAGCATGGATCTGGTATCGGATTGGTCATTGTATCGCCTCGGGGGGCAAGTTTTGAGTTTGTTTTTACAATTAAACCCTATCGGACCAACAATCAAGCAGAATACGAGTCGGTGCTGAAAGGACTTCAACTTTTGAAGGAGATCGAAGCCGATATCATAGAGATTGTTGGAGATTCTTTATTGGTGATCAAGCAATTGTCTGGGGAATATGAGTGCAGAGATGATGTTTTGAATTCATATCATGAGGAGTGCAGAGATTTATTGAAGGATTTAAAGATGGCGTCATTGGATCATATCCCTAGAGAACAGAATTTAGAGGCTAATGATCTAGCACAGATTGCTTCGGGTTATCGGCTGAATAGACAGGTTGAGGTTGAAATAGCCGATAATGGTATTCAGGATAAAGCCCGATGACTGGAGGTAGGAAATAATTGGTTATTTACAAAATCCGTCGCAATCGGTTTCTAGGAAACTTCGGTATAAAGCTACTAAGTATGTGCTGCTTGATGGGGAGTTGTATTATCGGACTTTTGAAGGAGTTCTACTGAGATGCCTAAATTTGGAAGAAGCCAAAGTGGTTATGTGCGAAGTGCATAAGGGTGTTTGTGGAACTCATCAATCGGCTCATAAGATGAAATGATTATTGAGAAGAGAAGGATATTTTTGGCCGACGATGTTGGAAGATTGCTTCAAATATTATAAGGGATGTCAAGATTGCCAGAAGTTTGGAAATATATAGCAAGCACCGGCGTCGACTATGAATCCTATCATGAAACCGTGGCCGTTCAGAGGATGGGGAATTGATATGATCGGCCAGGTTTATCCTCCATCAAGTAAAGGGCATAAATTCATATTGGCGGCAATAGATTATTTTACAAAGTGGGTGGAAGCAATTCCATTGAAGAAAGTCACGTCCAAGGATGTGGTTGAATTTGTAAAAGAGTATATAATTTATCAGTTTGGAATTCCTCAGACGATAACTACCGATCAGGGATCTATTTTCGTGTCCGATGAGTTTCAACAATTTGCTACCGGTATGGGAATTAAGTTATGAAATTCGTCACCTTATTATGCCCAAGCTAATGGACAGGCAGAAGCTTCGAATAAGAGTCTGATCAAATTAATCAAGCGGAAGATTGATGAATAGCCGCGGAAATGGCATACTACATTAGCCGATTCATTATGGGCCTATCGGATGGCATGTCACGGATCTACTCGAGTGCCACCATATCAATTGGTATATGGACATGAAGCAGTTTTGCCTTGGGAGACTAACATCGGCTCTAGGAGAATTTCTTTGCAAAATCAATTGACGGCCGATGATTATTATAACTTGATGACGGATGAACTCGAAGATTAGGCTCAGAATCGGTTAAGGGCGCTGGAGAGGATCAAGGAAAATAAAGCTAAGGCGGCTAGGCATTATAACAAAAAGGTGATGAATAAGTCGTTTGCTAAGGGAGATCTAGTTTGGAAATTGATTTTGCCGATCGGGTCCAGAGATAGTAAATTTGGAAAGTGGTCGCCTAATTGGGAAGGGCCCTATCGGATTAATCGTTGTGTGCCTGGCAATGCCTACATATTAGAAGATCTTGAGGGGACGGAGTTTGCTAAAGCACTTAATGGGAAATATCTCAAGAAGTACTATCCGAGCATTTGGATCAACTCCTGAATCGGCTGGATGCGGCCGATTTCTAAAATAGTTCAAAGCAAAAGCCGATGTTGTTACATCGCCTAAAGATAGCCGATATCGGTTGATATCGCCTTTAGATCAAGTAAATAAAATACTATCAAGTGAAGATGGAGTATGATGAATGAATAACACAGCTGATTAAGTTATATTAGAGCAAAAGGTTAATCGGCATGTTTCAGAGAACCATCAAAGTCATCAATGTTAAGATTTACAAGAATTTTAGGATGGTTTCGATCACGCGCAGGCGAATCTGGTCGATCTCACTGATGGCGTGAATGTCTTCTTCATCAGACCCTGGGATAGTCTTTATGTTCTTGCGCTGATGGACGACTTGACGCACTGCTGCTGCAACTCTGGCTTCTTGATCTTGTATAACTTGTGGCAGGCCGATGAGCTGGGATTCTGTTATTTCGATGTCCTTGCAGATTTTTTTCAAGTTCTGCCAGCAAATCGGTTTCCCTTTTCTTCAGCTGGTCCAGTTTGGGTTGGAGTTCTTGAGGGGCAACTACCATATCGTCAAGCTTTTTCTTTTCTGTTTGAGCTAACAGCCGATCGGTTTGGATATCTTGGACCATCTTCTGTTGATTGGCACGATCGGCTATACGCTGCCTGAACTTGACGAGTTGGAATTTGTGGGATTCCAGGTATGCTGTAGTAGTCAATGCGTCGATGAGCTCTTCGGGCAAGTGATGCTCAATTTCTACAAATCTTGCCCGGATCGGCCCACAATCCTCCACCAATGCATCCATCGGGTTTTCCAGCAGACGAATGATATTTAGCAGGTATTCGCGCACGTCAGCTGGAAAGGATGGCTTGGTTATTGCACTGGTGGCTGTTTCTTCGTCTGCCTCCAAGTACTTGCCGATGTCGAAGCAAAATAAATCGGCTAAGGACTGCAGATTGACATCGGTAAACGGATCAGTAGTGAGTTAAAATAAAGTATGGATGTGAAGAAATTACCTGAGGCAGGGAAGGGGCAGATTGAGGAATGACATCGGCATCAGATGGTTGAATAGGTTGTTCTTCAGGATGGCCGATGTCTGGCACCGAAGCAGGAGCGGTCTCGGTATTGGCGTCAGGGCTAGGTGCTGGAATTGGAACAGCTGTGGAAGTCATCGGCTCGATGCTTGCAAGGATGTCAAGTGCGGGTTGAAGTTCGGGAGCCGATGGCTCGAGCTGGAAATGAAATCAGTAATGTAAAGATGGGAAACAGATAATAATATTAAGACTTAGCGCATACCTGCGGAGATGAAGGGGCCGATGTTGTTTCAATAGCAGGTGGCGCCATGACCACGACATCGGCACTGGTTTTCTGCTTCTTTTGAGGAGGGCGAGACGCCAGCTTCTTGCGTTTTGGTCCTGGCGGACGTGGCGCCTGGAGAAGAGCCGATGGAGGTGGAGCACCATGCCCCAAGTGCGGATTGGCCGATGGTGGTTGGTATGTGATCGGCCGACCACTGGTGCTTGTTGTCGGTGGCTCCTCGTCGACAGCCTGCAAGATTAGATTATAAGAGATGATCGGAGATGATGATTAACGCTCGTGGGATGTTACCTCTTCATCGGATTCGACGTAATTGGCATTGAGGCGAGAGCAATAATGGATGGCCGATGAGTTGAACAGGTGTTTTTTCCATTCTGACCACCATCGGGCAAAGAGCTTTGTGTTGGCAGTACAGATCTCCACGCTGGTGGCGGTACCCAGAGGTAGGGATTCCGTTAGAGTCCGCATCCGATCATACTCTAAAGCACTATTGACATTACCCCGGGCCTGAAGTTTGTCAATGAAGAATAGGCCGATGGGAAGTTGACCGAGGCCAAGTTGGCGGGAACCGACCGATGGATGATAAAATTCATAGGATGGTTGTTGCGATCGGCCCTGAGCAAAGCCAGTCGGCAGTAGGTAGGGGGTAATGGCCAATAGAAATATGATCTTGGATTCTTCATTGGCCAGCGTGTCGAGAGGATTGAATTTGAAGGGCATCTCAAATGATGTTGCATCATCATATGCGAACCAAAGTGTGGCATCCCTGGTGAAGCTATAATAAAAACCTTTGAACCATTGGCTAAGTCCGACGGGGGTCATTTTGCCGCCATGAAGGGCCAATGCAGCTTCGCCCATAGAGATACATCGGCGATAGATGGGTGCCTGTTCCTTTGTATGATCGGCTGGGAAGTTTAAATTGAGAAAGGAAGTCCCGGAGATTGCCTTGGACGTATAGACGTTGAGCCATAATTGCACAAACCACCAAGGACCCCCAATATGGCCAACTGGCTGGCCAGCCGATAGCTTGACTGCCACCTGATGCAGCAGTTGATAAGTGGCTCCAAGAAGGTATTGCCCCAAGGGGACTAGTTTCCAATCGGCCAAGCATTCTGCCAGACACTGCACGTTGGTTGTTGGGCCGAGGGTTGCACCACCAAAAATGAATCGTTCTAACCACAAGTTCAAGAAGGCAACATGTTCCCGATCATAGACTGGCCCAGTTCCTTCGTTGTGGATTGATATATACTTGGACCAACCACCGATATTCTTCGTTTGAAGACAATGAGTAGGCTTGAATTGGAGCTTGAGGGTGTTGATGTAACTTGTGGTGTTAAGGCAGGTGAGCATGGTTACATCCATCAAAGTTGGGGTCATCGGACCATGTCCAAATAGGTAAGCATTAAGGGCGTCTGACCAAAAGTATGAAGCTGATGCAAGCAGAGGTTCGTTCCTATCTATTTCGGCCAAGGAGAGATTGATGTAGTGGCCGATATCTGATTCTTCCCACAGAGTTTTCTTTGCGGCCGATACTCTGATATACCAGTTCCTCCATCCGGGAAGCTTGCTAGGCCATGACCTGAAACTGTTGGTCCAGTCGCTAGCTAGCATAGCAGAGTTTTTGAAAGGGAGGCGTTGAGTTTCGGCAATGATGAAATCTGTAGGGTCTTCACTACCCATGGGGCCGTGGTAGAAAAAATTTGGATAATCGGCAGCCGGAATCAAGATTTGGCCTCTAAGGTTCTACAGTAAACAAGAACACGGAGAAGAATGGATAAAGATTGTGGTAGATTCAATCTAAGTTACAAGGCAGAGAAGGCGATCAGACAAGGAGATTACCTCTGGGACGGCAATTGCGGAAGCCATTGCGGAAGAAGAAGATGAGCGAAGGTCGGAGGTTGAAGAAGAAGACCGCAGCGGTTCGCCTGGGTTTGGTGGAGTTCGTCAAAGTCTCGAGAGAAGTGGAAAGGACTCTGGTGATGTGAAAGCGTAAAGAAAGGAGGCTAGGAAGGCGAAGTGGTTTATAGAGGAATGATGACCGGGCGGGAATCGAGGCCGTTGGCACTATTTCAAACATTTAAGGAAAGTGGACTACCTTGGGCTGCCTCGGTGTGAAAGGAAGCTAAAAGCCCAGAATGAGAATTTCGAAGTTTTATGGAAAAACTCCGAAATTGGGGGGCATGTGTTAACGCCAAAATTTGGTACGGATCTTTATTGGATTCGGTTAAGAAAAAATCACGGTTAACTGGCGAGAATTAAATCCAGAAGAACCGAATTCAAGAAGGAATCGTGAAGACCATGGAGAGGCAGTTAGTATCTTATCTATTAATTAGGTAGAGATAATAATTTTTAGGAAACCTGATCTCGTGCCCGATCAGGACTTGTTGTTTTTCCTTTTATAGTTAGGAAACTCCTGTTTCATATCCGATCAGGACTGTATCAACTCGGGGTATAAATACGTATGCCCGGGGACCATGTAAGGCATCAATCACAGATCAATACAAAATTCGGCGCATCGCCACCCTTTTCAACGGGTTCTTGCTTCTCGAGCCGGGCTACATCGGTTAGGTTCGAACTCCTGCGAGAGGGTAAGTCTCGTTACCCCGACTATCGCATCGGCTAGGACTTCCTCGGTTAGGTCCGATATTCTAGTCGGTTTACGGTAGTCGGCTTACCACGATATATCTGTTCTGTCTACGGCTGCATCAGTTAGGTTTGATCTCGTAGTCCGAGTAGATATATCACATCACGCGTGCATAGATTTATCGGCTTATTGGGGATAATTTATCATCAGTTTGTGCTGCATCGGTTAGGTCCGACCTACTAAACTGCTAGCGATAAATTATTCCTGCTAGGTTGATAGATTTTATACAAGCGTCTTATCGGGATGTATAGCCGATAAGCTATCCTATTTTACATCACGATTGCATTAGATCTATCGGCTCATCGAGATTCTTTTATCGTTATTAATCTGTGCTGCATCAGTTAAGTTTGAACTACTAGATTAATAATGATAGATTTATCCTTGTTATGCCGATGGATGTTTATGCAATGTTCTATCGGAGTGCCTAGCCGGTAGGTTATCTTTTATTGATTAAGGCCGATTGCATTGTTCAACACGTTTTTGGCATGCTACACCGTCATCGGCTTTCCAGCCGATACACGTTATATCAGTAATCGGCTAGTTTATTTATTTATATTGTTATTGGTTCCTTAGCCACATGGTTTATTTATTTTGTCTATTTTTGCCATCATCGGCTTCCAGTCGATGTATTAGTGCTTAGTCCATATCGGCTATCAGCCGATGAAACGAGTCCAAATCGGCTTCCAGCCGATTGGTTCACTAATCTAATATTTTCTATCTCCTTGTCAATTGCAGGGTCAAATTGACTGGCATGCCTACAAACCTCAAGATTTAGGACCTGCACTGGAGTTAAGCAAATCTCCCAGGCCTTCGCGTGTCTTAAGGCACCGAACCATATCATCGGCTCGTTCCCGACGCTGCCGGTGATTTTCGGCGTCAATAGGTCCAACTCACTTTGGACATCTATATAAATTTATTAATCACTTTCTTTTTATAACCCTTACACTCTAGTTTAAGATTTATATATAACGTGTCTCACAATTCATTTTTCAGAAAAGGGAGCAAGGGTTAGTGAGTCCATTGGATTAGGGTTTGAGAACATTTGAAATTAGAATAAATTTATAAAGTTTAAGCATAACTCATACAATAAATAACATATAATTTAGTAATATGAATTTTAGGGGTTAATTTTCTCCACTGTGTGTGCTACTTTTTATTTTACAGAAATAAAGTACATGCTTAGATGAATCCAACAGAATTTGGTTCACTCAAAAGGAGTTAAAAAGAAATATTTACAGATTTTCAAAGTTTGGCCATTTCTCTGTTGTACAATAAATCCCTTAATCGTTTTTCTAGTTCTTTCTTCTTTTCTCTTTTCCCCCCAGCCCGGGCCCACCTGTCGGTAACACAAAACAAGGGAGGCGTGGTCTGCCTAGGCCGCCTGCTCTGTCTGCTAGCGTCGGGGGCGAAAGGTGGCTCGGTTGAAGTTGCGGCCAAAAAGGAAAATGTAGCCGAGGCCCCTGCAAACCTAATGGTGCTCACAATTTCACCGGTGTTGGGCGGTAGCTCGCCGGCGGCGAGTTCGAGCGGTGGCTCGGGCCGCACATGCATGGGCCAATGTGGCTGCGATGTACCTGAGTTTACACATGCCAAGGCTTAACTGGGTTACAAGGAGGCTCACCAAGGTCTTGGATGTAACGCTCCCCCGCCTTGGCACCACCTACAGTGATACCAGAGAGGAAGCGCCGCAGGAGATTGGCGTGAACCAACTCCCACGGAACCACGATGCTGGTACCAGTCCCAGGAAACCTTGCTGGTACCCGCGGTCAACGGAGATGTACCACAGCAATTAGCTAAATAAATAAATATATATACTATACCTTTATAAGTTGTGGCTTTGGGCAAGCCCTGAGCAGCAACCAACAAACAAAACAACAGCAACGGAATGACAGCACAGCGAGAACCCAATCCACAAGCAACGGCTTGGGACTAGGAAAGAAACCCTAATCTTCACTTCAACTTCACTCTTCCTGAATGAGGGGAGAAAAGAAATAGATTGAGTACTTACATACTCAGCAAGTCATGGAAATGTGAATTATGCAGGCTATCAAAGGTAGGCTGGGGTTTATTTCGTAAACCATTTCATTTGAAAACATTTTCGAAAACCTAAGTGTGAGTTGTCTCCTTGTGACTGAAAGGGGGCTCTCGCCTCGATCCTATCCGCGAATTGCTTTTCAACAACTCGAGTGGATGAATCAAATTTTAATTGGTTTTAAGTATTTTTATACCACCTGTCGGACCATAACAGCGGATCAGTGGATCTGCCCTCAAGCAGCTTCCCACTGTATACTCATATATTACTTTATTTTCAATTCCATCCACTCCAGGATGTAACCTCATTTTTGCTCTTTTACTTTAGTCCTATCCAGGACATCACCTTATCTCATAACTCAGCTCAATGGCTCCTCGAGCCATTCATAACTCATCTCAGTGGCTCCTCGAGCCATCCTTAATCTCAACTCAAAGCATATACCGTTTCTACTCAGGAAGCCTAAACTATGATGCCATTTGACATCCCGGGTCACACAGCCCCGTTTCAGACCACTCAAGTCATCCATCAGCCACTAAGGCCGATTCTCGTAACGATTCCCAACCCGCAAAATAATTGCACAGATATTTGTAAAATCAAATCTACGCTAGAGGAATCATCTCACATTGCCCGTAACCGTGGGCACGGCTGTTCGAACAGTTTGGAAAACCTTTGCAAAGGGTGCACGCTTTACCCACACGACGCGAGCTTACTCCCACACTGATCAGGTGGGGAGGTTCGCGACAGGGTCTTTCCAAAGCCTTCCTAGGATAGCACGTTGCCCTATTAATGGGTCCTCTCTCAGAACCAAGTACCAGGAACTCATTTCCTGTACTCAAGGACAGGGGTATATCACTCTCTTAGCACCCAGCCAATTCCACATTAATTAGCAACCGAAAACCATCCTAAGAACACTAGTTACTCAGCCAGGGGTGTCCCATTCCACCTGTGTAATCGCACTGTGAGATACTCGGATGAAATTCCCCAAGGAAACGGTCCTTATATGCGAATAGGAAGTGCCACCACACAGGCGATCACTTTGCACCGCGGATTTTCGCAAATTATTTTTGTTCCGCAAATCGCCCACATCGCATGTCGAGTTTTTAAACCTTTAGAAACTCTTATTTTCCCAAATCGACAAACAGTTGTGCTGGAGGTGGAACCATCGGAATCCATGCTCAGAGAGCACGGTCACCGAGGTACCACAAGGTGGAGCAACCAGGAAATAGGGTATCAACATTCTACCGGATTTATGCAACTACTAGGGAGGTCCGTCGGTTCGACACGCAAACCGAGGCCGATCAATTTATCGTGCACACTAGCAATGCAATTTTGTAAACAAAACATTTTTAATTTAGGAGCAATATGGTCAAGGAGTGACTTGCCTCAGTCTTTGTCTTCAAACTTCACGAAAATCTGACGTCCGATGAATTTCCGAAGCGTCGACTACGCGCAAAACGAGAGGAAAACACACAAAACCCTAGAAATAATATACTATTATTAATAAATAATAGTTTCATGAGGTAGATCTCATTTTTAGAAAAATTTAGAGACTTGAACGGGCTCAATCAGAGTTACGGTTGAAAAGATATGAATTTTGGAAGTTTAATGGATTTTTCTGGAATTAAAAAGGAATTATTTGAATTGGAAAAGAATATGCCAAGGGAATATTCCCTTGGCTGACAGGTGGGGCCCTTGTGTCATTGGCAAAGGAGAGAGTAATGGAAAGCTAGCCCACTTGTCATTGGCACTGGAAGAGAGGGACATTGGCCCACATGTCATAGGAAGAAAGTTGGATGAAAAGGGGCCCACATGTCATTGAGTCAAGGTTAATTGGAGGGAATTAATTAAATGGGGCCCATATGGCAGTAGGACATGAGAGAGCAGGGTGGCCCCACATGGAAGAGAGAGAGATGGTTGACATGATGGCCCCACATGGCAGACACACAGAGAGAGATGACCAAGGGGGGCCACATGCAAGAGAGGGAAGGAGGGGATCACTGTGCTTGGGCCCACTGGTCATAGAGATATATGTTAATATGGGTTGATTAACTTTTTAAACCGTGCAGGGCCCACGAGTCAGAGGGATTAGCGTGCGGGCCCGTATGTCAGGGACCGAGAGAGAGAGATGTGCCGGACGAGGCACAAGAGACAGCCGGCGATCGACAGCGCACGACGGCCATGGTCACGCCGGCGATTGGTGGCGAACCGGTGACGGCGGAGCACGGCAATGGGTGGCGGGGGAGGTGAGGGAGACATTGAGCGGTTCGGATTAGGGCTAGGGTGGTCGACGGCAGCGGGCGACGACAGACAGGGGGCGGCGGCGAGGTGGCGCGGTGGACGGCCATCGCCGGCGACCTAGGGAGCAGCAGAGGAGACCGGAAGGGGTCGGTTTGGGTGCAGTGTTCCGCGAGGAGGGGAGAGGAAGGGAGAAATCAGACTCCTACCTCGTGCGGCGGTGAGTTCTGGAGCAACGGCGATGGCGGGCGGCGGCGGCCAAATTGGGCGTTTGTCCTATAGCGGTGCTCGGATGGGTTGAGGGCACGGGCGGATCCGCAAGGCACTGGGGAGCTTGGCAGTGGGGCTTAATTGGGTCGATGGAGCTCGGGCAAGGTGAATCAGGGCGAGGCCGAGCGGTGGCAATGGTGGAGCTCGAGCTCGATTTGCAACAAAGATTGCACGGCGGTGCAGAGGATTTATAGCGCGGGAGGCGGCGCATCGCGACGACGGACAGAGGCGGTGGAGCTCGCGGGGCATGGCTATGGCAGAGGAGGCACAACGTGACGGGAGCTTGGGCCGACATCATGGAGAGCACTGTGGCCACCGTCACGCATCGGTGCCAAGGAAAAAGAAGGGGAACAGCAAGATATGGGCACGGCAAGGTGATGTGACAGGATGGGGAGGCATGTTTGACCATGGAAGCGCTCGGGGAGGGAGATATTTTCCTCGGTGTCGTCACGTTCTCTTCGTGCCCATTTCGTCGAGTAGAAGCCGGGCGCGAGAGAGGAACGGCGCGAGGTAGGGGACGAGTCTGATGCGCGAGGCCCGCCCGTCGGGGAGACAGTGCCCGGGAGAAGTGCTGACGAGTGGGACCCGGGGAACAGCTAAGTTGGCGAGCGTGTGCATCGGCGTCCGCGGTACGCTCGGCCGGGGGCTGACAGAGGGGGCCCGCATGTCGGCGACTGCAGAGCTCGGCCGGGAGGCACTGACAGATGGAGCCCGCTTGACAGAGCGCGTGCGAGAGGCTGAGTGGGCGCGGCTGCGATGGGCCGATGCGGTCTGGGCCGAGGAAGGGAAGGAAAGATGGCCCGATAGGAATAGTATCTTTTGACAATTTCCAAAGATTTATTTTGGAAGGTTTTTGATGATTTTCTAATAGGGATTTAATCCAAAATTTGATTTTTGGGGCCCACAAAATTCCTGGGATTTTTGAGGACGACTTTTATTACCAAGGTTGGGATATGTATCGGGATATATATATATATATATATATATATATATATATATACACACACATATATATATTTATATGGAAGAAATGGATAGGGATTTTTGGAGAATTGAAAGGGTATTAATTTTGGAATTTTGGTGTTTGATTTCTCAGGAATTAAGTCAAGGGAATTTTGCAAAGGGACTCTGATACCTGTATATATATATGTATATTTATATTCCTATATATATATATATATTTATATATTCCTATATATATATATATATATATATATATATATATATATATATTGATAGAGAGGTTTAGAGAGAAGGGTTTCTGAAGGGATAATTTGGAGATTTAAACTCGGATTTGATTCTCAAGGATATTTTGGGAATTTTTGTAATGGGGTAGAATTGGAGGACCTTGAGGGAATTTTAGAATTTAATTTAATTCTTGAAATTTGAGGGTTTCTGAAATATATAAATTGGCAAATTTTGGGAAGGGAGTTCTCAATGAAATTCAGAGTTTTTCGAGGGAAACAAAATGAAGGGATTTCAATGAAAGGCTTCAAAGATGACTTTCGAAGAGTTTTGTTGGAGGGCTTTGAATTGCAAAATTCAAACCCGAGTACAGAGAATTTTTGGAAGGTATTTGATTTTGAATTTTCCGAGGAAATTTTGAGAGAGACAGTCAAATTGCAAAATTCGAGTCTTGGGATTTAGGAGAGAGTTTGGGATCGAGGTTTTTAGGGTTTCAAGGAGGTTTAGACTGAGATCTACGGCACTTAATCCTTAAGCACACACAAAGATCCAAAATTTTTGAAATTAGGGTTTTTACTAAAATAGTTTTTAACAGCCCAGAAACCAGGGTGTTACACTGGACAAGGTAGACGAGGCTCAACAGCTCCGATGGCTGCAGGCAATGGTAACAGTGACGGCGGCACCGTGGACAGCAGGGTCTGCAACATGCATGGTCAAATCAAAACATGCACGAGGTTCTAGGTGGTCTAGGGCTCGTTCATGCATGGTAAGAGGCATTGGAGCTCACTAGTTAGACAGATCGAGCTTGCCGGAGCTCGGCCAGAGACGAAGAAGAAGATGGCCAATCTTCCTCTTCACGGCACGGCAAAAGGGGCTACATGGGGCGTCTTGGAGCTGGAGGTGAGGCGGCACTAGTGGCATAGTGGCTTAGCCAGAGGCGAGCTCGACCGGCGGGAACGCTGGCACGACGGCGGCATCACGGCGTGGCCGCGTGCTGGGCGCGCTCCCGAGCGCCGATGGCGAGGCGGCGTTCCTAGCTCTGCAGTGGACAAAATGAGGCCTGGTCAGCGAGAGAAGCTATGGCATCCAAAGGTGAGTAGGGAACATGAAAGAGACGGCAAGATCGCTAGAGGACCGAGCGGCGATGACGGCTTCTTCTCCACGACCGGCGGCAAGGAAGAGGAGAAAAATGGATGGAGGAGCTCTCCTCCCTTGGTTTCTTAGCTCTGTGGTGGAGTTGTGAGAATGAGGGAGCTATCTGGGAGACTCAGAGGGCAAGAAGAGGAGATGGACATGCAGGGTGGGTCGACACGCGTCGCTCACGTCCTGAGGCCCACCAGGACGTCTCCCAAAGTGAGATGGGGTGGAAATAGAGGTGGAGACAAGCCTAGGTCACTTCCCAGTGGGTCCAGGGTGTGGTGGTCTGTGGAGATGTGAGGGAGATGAGTAAAAACCCATATACACAAAGGATTTTGGCTATTTCCAGAGTTTTCAGGTTTATTTTCCCTCCCTTCACTTGGAAAATCAAGTTGACCAAGTTACAAGACATGGCTTGACCAACCAAAATTTTTGTAGGTAGGGCAGGGTACCTAGGTTCCATTTTTAAAAGTTTCACACAAAAATTCAAAATGGTTTGCACATGAAAATTCAAAGAAAGGGAACCTAGCTGAAACTTGTTTGAATTTTTAAGGGGGTCTAAACTAATCAATTAAATTCTATAAGAATTATATTAATTCATGATAAATAAACTAGTATTTGAATAAATTATCTCTCATATACACTTCTATTTAATTTTATACACTTTTTAGTAGTATTTGGTTTTTGCCGATTTAGGGTTTAATTAATGCAAACTTTAACTTGCATGAAGTTGCAATGCAAAAATTTAAATTATGCACTCTCATAAAAGTAGGGAATAACACTAATTACCTGTAACGCCTCCCGCCCCTGGCACCACCTACAGTGATACCAGAAAGGAAGCGCCGCAGGAGATTGGCGTGAACCAACTCCCACGGAACCGCGATGCCGGTACCAGTCCCAAGAAACCTTGCTGGTACCCGTGGTCAACGGAGATGTATCACAGCAATTAACTTAAATAAATATATATATATATATGTTATACCTTAATAAGTTGCGACTTCAGGCAAGCCCCGAGCAGCAACCTGCAACCAGAACAGCGGCGGCGGAATGATAGCGCAGCGAGAACCCAATCAACAAGCAACGGCTTGGGACTAGGAAAGAAACCCTAATCTTCACTTCAACTTCACACTTCCTGAAGGAGGGGAGAAAAAGAGTAGATTGAGTACTTACGTACTTAGCAAGTCACGGAAAATATGAAATATGCAGACTTTCAAAGAGAGGCTAGGGTTTATTTCGCAAACCCTTTTCATTTGAAAATATTTTTGAAAACCTAAGTGTGGGTTGTTTCAAAGTGACTAGAAGGAGGCTCTTGCCTCGATCCTGTCCACGAATTGCTTTTCAACAACTCGAGCGGACAAATCAAATTTTAATTGATCTCAGGTATTCTTATACCGCCTGTCGGACAGCGACAGCGGTTCAGTGGATCTGCCCTTAAGCAGCTTCCCACTGTATCAACATCTATTACTTTATTTTCAATTTTGTCCACCCAGGACGTAACCTCATTTTCCTTTCACTTTAGTCCTATCCAGGACATCATCTCATCTCATCTCATCTCATCTTACTGGCTCCTCGAGCCATTCACAAACTCCTCTCATCTCATATACTGCCCCCACACAGGAAGCCTAGTCTATGATGCCATTCGACATCCCGGGTCACACAGCCCCGTTTCAGACCACTCAGGTCATCCATCAGCCACTAAGGCCGATTCTCGTAACGATTCCCATACCACAAATCACTTTCGCAAAGCACTTGCAAACAAATCTATGCTAGAGGAATCACCTCACATTGCCCGTAACCGTGGGCGCGGCTATTCGAATAGTTTGTATACCTTTGCAAAGGTTGTAAGCTTTACCCACACGACGCGAGCTTACTTCCACACTCGTCAGTGGGAATGTTTGCGACAGGGCCGATTTTTCAAAGCCTTCCCAGGATAGCACGCTACCCTATAAAAGGGTCCTCTCGACCAAGTACCAAGAACTCACTTCCTGTACTCAGGGACGGGGGTATATCACCCTCTCAGCACCCAATCCGCTCCCACATTTATTAGCAACCGAAAACTATCCTGGGAACACTAGTTACTCAACCAGGGGTGTTCCATTCAACCCGTGTGGTCGCACTTGTGAAGATGCTCGATGAAATTCCCCAAGGAATCGTCCTTATATGCGAATACAAAGTGCCAACATAGGCGATCACTTTGCACCATGGATTTTTGCAAATAAATTTGTTTGCAAATTTTTGCCGACATTGCATGTCGGTTTTTAATCTTTGGAAACCCAAATTTTCCCAAATCGGCAACAATTGTGGAGGTGGAATCATCGGAATCCATGCTCAGAGAGACGGTCAGCCGAGGGTACCAGGAGATGGAGCGACAAGGAATAGGATACCAAAGTCCTACAGGGTTAATGCAACTACCGAGCAGGTCCGTCGGTTCGACACGTAAACCGAGGGCGATCAATTTACTGGCACACTAGCAATGCAATTTTGCAAATAATATTTTAAATTTAGAACAATATGGTCAAGGAGTGACTTGCCTCAGACTTTGTCTTCAAACTTCATGAAAATCCAATGTCCGACGATTTTCCGAAGCATCGACTACACGCGAAATGAGAGAAAAACACACAAAACCCTAGAAATAATATACTATTATTAATAACTAATAGTTCCATGAGGTAGATCTTATTTTAAGAAAAAATTTAGAGACTTGAACGGGCTCAATCGGAATTACGGTTGAAAAGATATGAATTTAAGGAATTTTTGGAATAAGAAAAGGATTAATTGGATTTTTGGAAAAAGGATTATTTTGTGAACAGGGGCTGACAGGGGGGCCCTTGGACAGTGGCAGAGGAGAGAGAAATGAGGGGATGGCCCACTTGTCATTGGCACAGGAGAGAGAAAAAGAGTAGGGCCCATATGGAAGGGAGAGAGAGTTGGGTGATATGTGACCCCACTTGTAAGTCAGTACTTAAATTGATGATTAATAAGTTTTTGTTAATGGTGCTGGGCCCACAGACCAATGAGACATAGAATGGATTAGGAGTCGGTTCCTGTGCACTAATTGCTTGGGCCCCTATGTCAGAGACTTAAGGTGTGGGTCCCACATGTATGTGTGATGGGGAGAGAGGAGGGAGTTACTGTGTATCATGGGCCCACATGTTAGTGTCTCAGGGGGAGAGATGGTGGTGCCGGACGAGGAACAAGAGGCGGCCGGCACAGATTGATGGCGCACAGTGGCAGTGGTCGCGCCGGCGATGGGCGGCGAGGGGGAGGAAACGGGGCTTTGGAATGGAACAAGGAGGTGGCGGTGAAAGAGATGGACGGTTCGGATTGGGTTATTAGTGGTCGACGGCGGCAGGCGGTGAGGAACAGAGGGCGGCAAGGAGAGAGGATGGCGTTCGGCGGCGGCGGAGCGCCGACAGCGGGCCTGGGTCAAAGAGGTTCGGTTGGGGACTGCTTTGGATGCGGCCTTGTGTAACGACCCGTTTTTCATTTCCCTGTTGGAATTTGTTTTTCTGAATTCTAACTCCTCTCCTATTCCGTTCAGCTGTGCCCCAGTTTTTCTCTCCTTGGCCAGCCGACTGCCTTTTCCCTTGTGCCGAGTAGATTCCTACTAAGTTCTGATCTTGCCCTTTTACCCTTTGTTCACTCGGCCATCTTTGCCGCCGAGTAAGCCCTTGCAATTGCTGATTGCCTTGTTAACCCGCCCTGTCTTGCCATTCCGACTGCCCTGTCCACCCGGTCTGTTTCGCAGCAGCGCCAAACTGGCGGGAAAACCTCCCGGTGTCTAACCTCTGGCGACGGCCTTACCGTCATCTTTTCCCCGACCTGCCCCAATCCGGTCAAGCTCACGATGCTTTGCCTTATCAACGGACATGCTGTCTCATCACCTCACCAAGTTGCACAGCAGCCATGACTTCCACACTCCTCCCGTTGGACGCCGACTGCCGAAGTGGTGACGTAATCCGACCTCCACCTACCCGCAACCCCGCTCGGACCAGCGAACAATAACCCGCCGCACCGCAAGGACCCGCTTGGACCAATGGATAGTCAGAGGCTCTATCTGCAAGTCACACCAACCCGTCCTTGCCACGACCTGAGTGTCTCATCGCCGCTACACTGCCTACCAACTCCACCGGCCACGCCCAATCCCTAAGTCAATCTCTGCCTTGACGTTGCATCGCCTCAGCTAGCTAGCTGTAGCCTTGCTAGCTTATCGTGGCTCCTTTTCTCTATCTATCGCTCTGCACCGCCGTGTCCCTGCCTCGCACGCCGGCTATAAAAGGCCATCCATGCCCCTTCTTTCCCCTGTTTTGCAACCCAGCCGTCTTTGCCAAACCACCATCACTAGCTTCACCACTAAACCATCATCTTCCTCCTCCCCAGCCCCGGAGCCGTTTCTGCTCCCCGAGCCCCATCACCGCCGCTCGTCGCATCGTCCCTGTGTTCTTCCGATTGAAACACAAAGAAGAAGAAGAAGAAGAAGAAGAAAGGAAGACTGAGCTAGTCTACCATCCGGAGTTCCTAACCGGTGAACCTTGTTGCCCAGTCCGCAAGCTTAACCCAGCCGGCTACGATAAACTTTCATCCGACTACCGCGATGTTCTTTTCCTAGTGTTTTACCTCTTTTCAGCGTCTCAGTAATTATCTTTTCTGCTTGTTTAGATCCTGAACCGACGGACGATCCAGAAGCCGTCTTCGTCGAGGAAGATCTTTCGCGGGAACAAGGCAAGCCCCTTTGACCATATTGTCTCCTATATGTGCAAAATTATGTTGTTTGCAAGATATGCATGCTTAGTTTACACTTTAATTTGATCGGTCTCAGTTTGCAAGCGCAACCGACGGACCTACCCAGTAGTCGCACTTATTTCGGTAGGATATTGAGGTATTTCTCCCTTGATAGCCCCACAAATGGCACGTTGGCATCATATCCCTAGGATACCATTGCCGAGTAGAATGGCTTAGCCCTGCAACGATTGTATTGTCGTTTCGGAAACCGTGGTTTTTGCTCAACTGTTTGAAAACCCGGTATTCTGCGTATCGAGGTGTTTGAGAAATAAATGGAAGTTTGTGAAAACCTTGATGTACAGAAACAGTGCCTATGTGGCCTGGCTATGTATTATCGATAAGGACCGTTTCCTTTGAGAATTGAATTCGAGCATTTTACAGTGTGACCGTACGGGTAGAATGGGATGCCCCTGGCCGAGTAAATTGTAGGTTTAGGGAAGTCTAGTGCCAACTGGAGTGGACTCATCTGAGTTGTACACTCATGAGCCCTGGTGCTAACGGTGGTTGGAGCCGACCTGAAGCATTGATCCTGTGTGGATCCTTTTGTTGGCATTGGATAACCCTAGACTGGCTTTGGAAATGGCCTTGTCACGAACTTCCAATACTAGCCAGTACTCGGTGTAAGCTTCGTGTCGTATGGGTAAAGCGTGCACCCTCTGCAGAGTTTAGCTGAACTGTTCGAACAGTCGTGCCCACGGTTAAGGGCGGTGTAAGGTGATTCCCATAGCGTAGATTTGATTGCCAGTGGTTTGTGAAATTGATTGGTGGGAAGGGAATCATGACCAGAGTTTGCCGAGTGGTAAACGGAAGGCCTGTGTGACCAGAAATAGGACTGTGTGACCCGAGGTGTTGAAGCACCATAAGCAAGTGTGTGAAAAGTTAACAGGAGAAAAGTCTTCGGGTTGTAGCCAGAAGACGATAAAGAGCAGACTACCTGGTTGTAGCCAGGGCAGTGAATTTGAGCTAACTGGTTGTAGCTAGTGAAGCGAATGAGCTGGTAACCAGTTGTAGCCGGAATTACTAAAGAGATAGCTGAGAACCGGTTGTAGCCGAGTCTCAAGGTCAACGGGTGGTCGGAGCCACTCGGGAAAAACAGCAGACCTAAGGAGTGGTCAAAGCCACTCAGGTGATAGCCGAGTTAAAGAGGTCACTCTATTAATCACTAGAAGATGAAAATGGAAATACATGATTCAGTAACTATATGTGGCGAGTTGTTGAAAAGCAACTTGCGGAATGGATCGAGGCGTGAGCCTCTTTCCAACAACTAAAAAGTGGACACACTAGCATTTGACAAGCAAAATGTTTCTAAAGGCTGTTTTCGCAAATATGACTCTTAGCCCCCTTTGTCTAACCGACATGGCATCTTTCCCGACTTGCTGAGTACAAAAGTACTCACCCTTGTTTCCATATATGTATATGTTATATTAGGTTTTGAGAAGAAGACAAAGACCCGACTGCTGCCTAGTTCTTCCAGGACCAAGCTGACTACGAGGACTTCTGAGGTTTCGGGCCTAGCTCCCAACCAAGCCTGTGGTATTGTCGTGTTCCACCGCCGAGTAGTTTTCCTCCCTTGCTTCCGCCCTGTCTGCACTGTATCTCGCTAGTTACCCTGTTCTTGCTGTTGTCCATCTAGGGCCTGTCCTAGATGGCAACCTTTGTATGTATTGTATGTACTCTATTATGTATTTAATGTACTCTGAGTTTGTATCACCGATGACTATGTGTGTATCCAACTACTGATCCAGGGATCGGGTACTGTGTGCACATGGTGGGCTCCCACTGAGGTGGAGGCGCCACACCTTGCGCGGTAGAGGAAGAGGGAAAAAGGAAGATAGGAGGGGGCGCTCACCGAAGGGCAAGAAGCGGCGGCAACTGTACCAAGCTCGGGCCGAGCGCGGCGGCGGCGGCGACGAACGATTTGGGGTTTTCTGATTGGGAGGTGTTCAGACGGATTGGAAGGCACGAGCGGAGTCGTGAGGCGATGAGGAACTCAGTGGTGGGGTTCGTTCGGTTGATTGGGCTCGAAGGAGGTAGATTGGGATGAGGCCGAGCGGTGTTAATGGCGGTGGAGGGAGAAAGCTCGAGCTTGGGGGGGCCAATGGCACGGCTAGGATTTATAGACGCGGCGCGATGCTAGGCGACAACAGACAAAGGCAGTGGAGCTCTCGGGATAAGGCTATGGCTTTGGAGCAGGGCTCGGGACGGCGGGGCGGCTACGCCGACCGAGGTGAGTGCGGCGCAGCAGAGGAGGCACGACGTGACGCGGCACTGCGGGGCTGGCGTCACGCACCGGTGCCGAGGGGAAAAGAAGGGGGAACAGTGAGGGATGGGCGCGGTGAGGAATGGGACGGGACGGAGAGGCAAAGTTGACCTTGGAGGTGTACAGGAAGGGAGATATTTCTGCGGGCGGAAGATTTTTCTCTCGGTGACATTGTGTCGAGCACGTGGAGCGCTTGTTGGGGGAGTCAAAGGAGGACGACAACTGTGCAGAGCGGCTCATGCGGGTGCGCGTCGCTCGTCTGGCGCGTGGGCCCCGGTGGTCGGCGGCGGGGCATGGCACTGGTGAGCAGGCCCGGTCGGTCAAGGGAATCGATAGCCGTGCGGTCGCGGGCTCGCGCGCGGTCGCGGAGCGGGAGCTGCGCGTGGGCCGTGGGCCGGTTTGCCTGCAGGAGCACATGGGAGAGAAGGCCGAGAGATTGCTGGGCCAGCACGGGGGAAAAGAAAGAGAGCCGGCCAGGCCGAGGGAAGGAGGCCCAAAGGAATAGGGATGCTTGTGATTTTCCTAGGAGCTTTTTGAAAGGGAATTGGAAGGATTCTTTGATTTAGAATTTGATGCTTGGTTCGTAAATATTCTCAGGAATTTAAATAAGGGGATTTCAAGAAGGACTCATATATACATGCGCATATAATATATATATATACATATGTATATATGAGAGGGAGATTTTAGGGAAGGTTTTTGGAAGGTTATTGGGAGAATTTTGATTAGGGATGTTGGATCAAAATTTTATATTTTGGACCACAAAATTCTGAGGATTTTTGGGGAGGACTTGTACTACCAAAATTGGGATATTTTGTCTGGATATATATATACATATACATATGCATATACATGTGTATATATATATATATGGAAGAATGGATAGGGATTTTTTGGAGAATTGAAAAGGGTATTAATTTTGGAGTTTGGTGTTTGGCTCATAATATTTTCAGGAATTAATTAAGGAAATTTCAAGAGGAATTTTGATATACATATACATATATATAGATATGTGTATATATATTTTTAAGGAAGAGATTTTTAGGGAGGGTTTCAAGGAAGCTTCGGACTCTAATTAAATTTTTAATTCGAGATTGTGACCTGGGGGAAATTTTTGGGGAATTATTTCTGGACAATTTGGAAAGGATATTTAAACTTGAATTTAATTCTTGGGATTTGAGGCAAATTTGGGAAGAGAGTTCTCGATGGAATTTAGGGTTTTCGAGAGGAAAAAATAAGGAGATTTAAACGGAGGGCTTCAAAGGTGATTCCGGAAGGGTTTTATTGGAGGGCTTTGAATTGCAAAATTCGAACCTGAGTGTAGAAAATTTTTGGAAGGTATTTGGTTTCGAATTTTCCCGAGGAAATTTAAAGAGAGACAGTCGAATTGCAAAATTCGAGTCTTGGAATTCGGAAGAGAATTTGGGACCGAGGATTTAGGGTTTCAAGGGAGGCTCAGACTGAGATCTACGGCATTAATCCTTAAGCACACACAAAGATCCAAAAGTTTTTTTGAAATTAGGGTTTTTATTAAAATAGTTTTTAATGGCCCAGAAACCGAGGCGTTACATTACATGGAATTAAATCTAGGACTGTGACACCCATGAGTTCAAAATACAATTTGTTTTGAAGGAACTAAATGCAAATATAATATATTAGTGGTCACGCATTATTTAATGAAAAGATAGTTGGTATACCATAAAGTATTCATTTTCTAGAATAAATGGAAATTAAATGTAAGCAGGGCCAGTTACATTGGTTCCATCCTTAGTCTGTGAATTCTAATATTAGGGTGTCAGGTGACAAGGTTGTATAGATGTACCACTAGGATCTATATCCTCATTCTTTACTGCACTAAATGTAAATACAGAGATGATATTCTCAAAGGCCCAATTCAAAAACAGGAGAATCGATCAGTAGATGTAAGGATGCCATAATCCATATTTGTATAGTTATTTGTGGTTTCTTTCTAGAAAAGAAAATGGTAGTAAAAGGGTCCACTATCAGCCAAAAGCAAATTAATGTACGAAGACAATGTCACTATCTGTGGGACCAAGAAATTAACCGACTCTAGAAGCGATGACGAACCTTGAGTCAAAGCACGACATTTCACTCCAAAACGACTGTGACTAGCTAACTATATGCAAAGAACATCGATCTTGTATAGTCTACTGCTAAAATGAACTATTAATAGATTGTCAGACACTCGCGATGAGGATTCGCATATTTTTTAATAAGAAATATGGTTACATCTTTGACCGATTTCAATCAAACCAAAATACAGTGTTTGTACCCTTGTATCAGTGCTTCAAATTGCAAATATAGTAATATTGTTTATACTTTTCTTGTGAGGAAATTATATCGTTACTACATACTGGCACAAGATGATGTACTCATGCTCTATTCTGTGGAAATGATCGTCGAAGCTTGCTCACTAATGTACTATAACTTCTAATGTGAAATCATGTATAAGCATGTGTTACAAGACTTAGATATTCATTAGGTCAAGAAAAAATAGTTGATCAGTTTACTAAGGATAAGTTGTATGCAGAAAGTCTCAAGGGCATTTTCTTTGAACTCATACCTCAGCCTCTTGATTGGCTTATTGACTTCCCATTTATCTTTCCTTGTCCTTTCATATTCCCATCAGTGATTATCTTAGTCCTCTTGCGATGTGCTTTTTCAACGAGGAACAAATGCAGTCCAAATCATCTATCAATTCTGCAATGGACAGGATTAATTTAACAAACTTTTGTGCATTTCTTTTTTATGACTTTGGATAGGGGACGTAGTTCAAGACGACCGTCGATCTCTGTCTGATCATTTTGTTCCCAGCTAATGATAGGTCTGTCTGATCTCAGTGTGCATTTTCCTGATGACAATTACCTGGTGTCTGCGATTAATTTATCAAACGGTAGAGAAGATTCTGTAAGGGACAATCTTGAGGACATTTCAAAGAAAATAATCACTTGGGTTCAAGTCAAAGGATTGTTGCTCTCTCTGCCTTCTCCACCGAAAAAAGGTCAAGTGTATATATTCAGGACTGAAAAACATAAATCATGGAGAGCTAATGGCCTTCAGTGGGCATATATGCAGCACAACTGCAGACCTGATGCCTGCCGGTTCATATATCACTTTGGCATATCAAACAACTCCCAGCTTTTAGCTGAATTTAGCTCTTCACTTCCTGAATATTACACCTAAAACTATATCTGCCTAATGCAGAATAAAGATATGCTCAAGATATTACTGCACACTTAAATAACCCATTTGGACAGGCTGGCAAAAGAAACTTCTCGAATTTAAACATCCAAAGTTTACTAAGTGCTTCTCTAAAGATGCTTAAATGGATATGCAAGGTTTTCTTTTTATAAGACTGGAAATGCAAGGTTAAATGTAACTCAATAAAATGCCTAAAGATTAAACTGGAAGTGATTGTCTTTGGGACAAGAGAAAAACCCATTGCAGACGCAATGGGCAAGCAAGCTTAATTAACTTCGATCTTTAGACCCCCTCAGCCTTGGGTAATAAAACTTGGGTGAAATCAGACAAAACTATATGAGCACGATCATGTCCTAACTGCAGACTATTCAAGACATCAATTGATATCCCTGTCAAAGATGTTGTCACAATTTAATTTGGTAGCACTTGATAATTAGCCTACACATCAGGTTCCTTGAATGCTAGGCAAGCTCTAGGAATCATAATAAAGGACTATATATTCATATGCTCAAATAATATTAATTAATTTGTTCTTATTTGGTAGGCCTTGATCGCAGAAGCCGTCCACAACAGCATAAATCATAGAAGTTTGATTTTCCAATTGGGTTTGGCTCGATCGTATTGAGGCTTTTAATCCAGATAACTTTTATTGCTGTTAGTTATTTTTATTAATTTTTCGAAATGAATAGGAAAATTCCCCTGTGGGCTGTGGGGGTAGGATCAGGACTCCTTTACTGATGGACAATTAAGATCTTGCGTGGGGACTTGGGCACAATCTCAGCCTTTGCCAATCGAATGGCTCAAAATTAAGATCAGTGTCAAGGAGCTCCCCTGATGCAAGTGTTAAACTTGTCTGGAAAAGATACAAACAGGAAGATTAGGGAGGCACCTAATTTTAAGTAGTACAAAGTGATCTCTGTTCCATCTTTCTTTCATAACCACTAAGGGAGCAATACATCATTGAAAGAAAAAAAATTGAAAAGAAGTGCTTACTATTAGTTCGGTTCCATGCACTTCTAGTTGAGCACACTTGCTTAGAAAAAATTCTAAGAAGTAGGTATTACGATTTTTTCCATTGTTCCTATAAGAGCAAAGTGTCATTCAGAAAAAAAAATTTATTAAGAAACCCAGATCGAGAATGGCCAAAAAAAAATTTTCCTTGACAGGACATTGAAGGAGACAACCTCAATTTCCTCTGAAATTATTAGTACTCTGAATTTTGAATGCACTGCAGCCTGCAGGCAACTGTCATTCAGAAAAAAAAAAGTTATTAAGAAACCCAGATCGAGAATGGCCAAAAAAAAAAATAGGATAAGCTCTGACATGTTTGGCCAAGTCAAAAAAACTTGGCAGTTTGCATGTAATAGCCTAGCTACATCACTTCCAGACAAAGACACGGAAGAAAAATCTTGCAGAAGATTCCTGCAGTTTAACTGCATAAATGGTAAGAGTAGTGAAACCTGAACTAGCTGCTCCCAGTGTACGGACAAGTCAGAAACACCTTCCTACCTTTTTGCATCTTTGAGCTACACATGGAGAATCGGCCTGTACCCTTCTTTGCTGTCTTCATCCTCTATCTTAGCCTTCTTGGACCCTTCTTCACCAGTGCCGGCGAAGAGGGCTTCATCTACACCAGCTTTGCCGGCGCAGTGCAGCCACTCACTTTCGACGGCGCGGCACGGTCACCCCCACAGGGCTCCTTCAGCTGACAAAGAACACACCTAATATCCAAGGCCATGCATTCTACCCAACTCCGTTTCAGTTCAAGAAGCAACCAAATGGCACGGTCCAATCCTTCTCCGTCGCCTTTGTGTTTGCCATCATCTCCCCCTACTCCGAAGTGAGCACTGACGGCATGGCCTTCGTCCTCGCCCCAAACAAGGGGTTCCCTGGTGCCGAATCGGCTCAATATTTGGGCCTTCTCAACAGCAGCAGCAACAACAACATAAGCAACCACATGTTTGCCGTGGAGATCGACACCGCCGAGAACGAGGAGTTCCACGACATCAATGGCTACCATGTCGGTGTCGACATCAACAGCCTCCGCTCTGAGAAATCCCAACCCATAGGCTTCTACGACGACGAGCATGGCGGTGACTTGAAGAACCTGAGCCTCACAGGCTGCAACTGCAGGCCGGTCCAGGTGTGGGTGGACTATGACAAAGAGACCACACAAATCAATGTCACCTTGGCTCCCATCAAAGTGAGGACCAAACCTACACGGCCACTGCTCTCAGTCAACTTCAACCTCTCAACAGTGCTCACTGACCAAGCATACATTGGCTTCTCGGCAGCAACAGGTCCGATCACCTCACAGCACTATGTGCTTGGCTGGAGCTTCTCCATGGATGCTGCTGCTCCAGCTATCGATATCTTGAGGTTGCCGAGGCTGCCCTGCCCTCGGGATAACAGTTTACAGAAGATCTTGCAGATCACTTTGCCAATTGTCGCTGTAGCATTGATCTTTGTTGTAGTCATGATACTTCTGAGGCAGCTAAGATATGCCGAATTAAGGGAAGATTGGGAGGTCGAGTTCGGGCCACACCGGTTCTCATACAAGGATCTGTTCAATGCGACTCAAGGTTTCAAGAGTAAGCACATACTCGGCGTGGGAGGGTTCGGGAAGGTGTACAAAGGAGTGCTTCGAACATCCAAAATGGAGGTCGCTGTGAAAAAGGTATCACATGATTCGAAGCAAGGGATGAAGGAGTTCATCTCCGAGGTTGTTAGCATTGGTCACCTCCGGCACCGCAACCTTGTGCAGCTACTTGGTTATTGTCGACGAAAAGGTGAACTCCTCCTGGTGTACGATTACATGTCAAATGGTAGCCTTGACAAGTATCTATATGGTGAAGAGAACAAACCTGTTTTAGATTGGGCTCAGAGGATACAAATTATCAAAGATGTGGCTTCTGGCTTATTCTACCTCCATGAGAAATGGGAGCAGGTTGTCCTCCACCGAGACATCAAAGCAAGCAATGTGCTCCTTGACGGTGAGATGAAGGCACGATTAGGCGATTTTGGCCTCGCAAGATTATACGACCATGGTACCGACCCACAGACCACGCATCTGGTCGGTACCATGGGGTTCATAGCCCCAGAGCTGGCACGCACAGGAAAGGCATCCCCTCTTACTGACGTGTTCGCCTTTGGAACATTCCTTCTCGAGGTCACCTGCGGAAAGAGGCCTATCAGCAACAGCGTGCAGCACGGCCGGAAGATGCTGGTCGACTGGGTCCTCCAGCACTGGCAAAGGGGGTCGCTGCCGGAGACGGTGGACCCAAAGCTGCACGGCACCTACATCGTCGACGAGGCTTGCCTTGTGCTAACACTTGGGTTGATGTGCTCACACCCAATCCCCAGCGCGAGGCCTATCATGAGACAGGTCATGCAGTACCTCGACGGTGATGTGCCACTGCCGGAGTTTACACCGGCGACCCTGAGCTCCAGCTTGCTGGCGATGATGAAGAACCAAGGGTTCGACCCATACGCCACGCTTTATCCATGGTCAGGGAACAGCTTCGGCACGATGACACAAGACATCTTGTCTGGAAGATGACACCTGCAGATAATGTGCCCTCTCTTATGTTGTCAGAACTTTCAAGCGGTTGCCCGCTTAGGCAACTTGTTGTAGTATCATTAGATTTATTTACTTATAGATGCGCGGTGTATTTTGATTAACTGTTAGTCCATGCAAGTTACTGTGAGTAACTGGGTAGATTGGATTGACTCTATGGTTAATACAAATGGATGTTTGTGAACTGTAAATCTATGCGAGTGACATGAAAAGTCCTGACTTCACTTCTCAACAAAAAACCTGAGATATTTGTTCGAGTTGTTACCTGTTACTCCAATTGCTGTCTGTTTGTCTAGAACTAGAAGCCCGATTAAAAAGACCAGCAATCCCATCTATTTCAGGCCCAAAATACTGCAGCAGGCCCAGCCCAGATCGATCTACACCTTCACCATGGGCCCAGATATTTCCAGATCAGGGATTCCTCGAGACAGGTTCAAAGACCATGGGCCGAGAAGTTTGCAGAAACCTTCAAAGGCAGAGTTTTTACTGTTACTAATTTAATTTTTTTTTTAATTTACAAAACTAATTTTTGATTTCGTTTATTTGCAGAAGTAACCTCTTGCCGCCGTGGGCCAGGACGGTATTTAAAAACCACCGTGGCCCAGGGCGGCGAATGGCCTGGGCCCACCTCGGCGTCACCAGGCCGTGACGGCGGCCCACGGCGTCAGTCGGCCGGGGTGCCCGTGCCTCTTCCTCCCGCGCGCCCGTGCCCGTGCCCGCGCCCGTCCCCACGTCCGCGCCCGTGCCCGTGCTCGTCTCCCGCTCTCTCTCTCCCTGCGCTTGGGGCCCGCGCGTCAGAGCGCCTCCCGCTGACAGGCTGGGCGCGGGCACGGGGACGGGGACAGGCGCGGGCGCGGGGACGGGCACGGGCGCCGACACGGGCGCGGGGACGGCGACGGGCGCGGGCGCGCGGGAAGGAAGAGGCACGGGCGGCCCGGGGCCATTCGCCGCCGTGGGCCGCCGTCACGGCGCCGTGGCCCCAGGCCATTCGCCGCCCTGGGCTACGGCGGTTTTTATATACCGCCCTGGCCCACGGCGGCAAGAGGTTACTTCTGCAAATAAACGAAATCAAAAATTAGTTTTGTAAATTAAAAAAAAAATTAAATTAGTAACAGGAAAAATTCTGCCGGGTACCTCAGGGAATACAGCTACACCAATCCCTGAAAGTTGGGAGGAAGAAAGAACCGGCTAAAAACTTAACACCAACTTCTGCTGAACTAATACCAGAAATCCAGAACAAAGGTGGAATTCAGAAACTTCATTTTCTTTCGGACTGTGCATACGTGATACTGACACCAGCCTGAACCACCAAGTTCGAAAATTTCTACCAGAACAAATGGCATTCTCACCAAGAAGGGAAAACCCAGACCAAGAAGGATAGTTTCGACAGATAACCAGTTGGTCTGTGTTCAAAGAAGATGATGTCAGTTTCTGTTTGTCCAAAGAAGACAGTGCGAACCACAGCGTACTGGGAATTTGTCAGATAGCATACCTTCACCACTTGCATCATTGGGTTGAAACTTGACTCCCAGTCAAGGATGCCGCTTTCCAAGTGGATATTCAGAATTTCAAGCTACTAAGAAATCCCATTGGCCCATATTTTGTTCCTACCACTTGTTGTCTGCAACTATGACCAAAAGAGTGGGTTGACTATTCACAGCCACAAATGAAAAATTGCTTGGTTGAAAGAAATGTTTAACAAACAAATGATGTGACATCTGCTAGACTTTTATGCAAGCCGGTCATCCTCAAATTTATTGTCACGTAAACAAAGCCAAAATTCTGTAGGAACCTAGCGCTAACCCCCTGATCATTCATACGTCATACATATACTGATGTATAATCCCATGTACCTTAATTAGGGGCTGTTCGTTCCCACTACTTTCCCCAACTTATTTTTTTCGTTTCCTACGCGCACGTTTTCTAAAATGATAAACGGTACGTTTTTTGTAAAAATTTTCTATATGAAAGTAGATCTAAAAAAGCAAATAGATCTATTTTTTAAATTTTTAATAGTAAATATTTAAGTAATCATGCGCTAATGATATTTCTCGTTTTATGTGCGGCTTATTTAAGCACCCAATAAGCACTAAAGAACACCCCATTAGTTTCTTGGTGGTCCAGACAAATAAATATAATTTCCATTATTCTTTCAAATCATTTGTCATTTTCAGCATTTATTGCTTGATGCATACTTTGATGTAGCCGTGTTGGAAGCAAACAGGAAGGAGACTACGAAAAGTATGCAGAGGATTTGGACAAGCAAGTCATAACTAACTATAAATAGCCTAGATCCAGTGTAAATTATGAACTGCCGAAGAGAATGCATGTAAGTGTGTCACTGCAAACCACACTGACATGATCCACAATAGACAAGTAACAGAAAAGCCTAGCATGAAGATTATGTTGTTCGGCCTGCTGGCAGTTCTTGCTGGGTGCAGTGATGCTGTTGATCAATTCGTCTACTCTGGCTTCACTGGCAGCAACCTAATCCTAGATGGCGGAGCCAGAGTCACGCCGAGCGGCCTCCTTGAGCTGACAAATGGCATGGTTCGGCTGAAAGGCCATGCTTTCCATCCGACTCCACTGTATCTCCGCAAGTCGCCAAATGGAATGGTTCAGTCCTTCTCCGTATCATTTGTGTTTGCTATCCTCTGTGACTACCCTGATTCATGTGGGCATGGTCTCGCCTTCTTCATTTCTACAAGCAAGAATTTCTCAAGCGCATTCTGGACCCAGTATTTGGGCCTTTTCAACAGCAGGAACAATGGAGACCCAAACAACCACATCTTTGCTATCGAGCTCGATACCGTCCAAAATGATGACTTACAAGACATCAGTAATAACCACATTGGAATCAACATCAACAGTCTTCACTCCATGCAATCTCATGATGCTGGCTTTTACGATGATAAGAGTGGTGACTTTAAGAACTTGACACTCATCAGCCACAAGGCGATGCAAGTTTGGGTAAACTATGAGAGAGAAATCACACAGATCAATGTGACCATGGCCCCACTAAATGTGGAAAAACCTGTGAAGCCACTGCTTTCTACTACCCACAATCTATCAACAGTGCTCACTGATTCGGCATATATTGGCTTCTCATCTTCAACAGGAACAGTCAGCGGAAAACACTATGTGCTAGGTTGGAGCTTTGGCATGAACAGCCCTGCTCCATCAATTGGCATTGCCAAGCTTCCTCGTCTTGGTAAAAAGGCACGGTCCAAGGTATTACAGACAATTTTGCCAATTGTAGCTGTGGTGTTCCTACTTTCTGCGGGCACCATTTTTCTGTGCGTGTGGAGGAATCTAAGATATGCTGAGCTACGTGAAGATTGGGAAGTGGAGTATGGGCCACAAAGGTTCTGTTACAAGGATTTGTTTGACAGCACAGAAGGATTCAAAGATAAGCACCTACTTGGTACAGGAGGGTTTGGAAGTGTGTATAAGGGGGTGCTCCCTACATCTAGATTGGATATAGCTGTGAAGAGGGTGTCACATAACTCAAACCAAGGCATGAAAGAATTTATTGCAGAGATTGTCAGTATTGGCTGCCTTCAACACCGCAATCTTGTGCAGTTACTGGGATATTGCCGGCGGAAAGGTGAACTTCTCTTAGTGTATGATTATATGCCAAATGGAAGCCTTGACAGATACCTATATGGTAAAGGGGGCAAGGCTACATTAGATTGGGCTCAAAGATTTCAAATCATCAAAGGTGTAGCATCTGGATTACTCTACCTTCATGAGGAGAGCGAGAAAGTTATCATTCATCGGGACATTAAGGCGAGCAATGTACTCCTCGATAACGATATGAATGCACGGATAGGTGACTTCGGTCTCGCAAGGTTGTATGATCATGGTACTGATCCAGAAACCACACGAGTGGTTGGCACCATAGGATACCTAGCTCCAGAGCTAGCACGCGGTGGAAAGGCGACCCCTCTTACGGATGTATTTTCCTTTGGCGTGTTCATTCTTGAGATCACCTGTGGGCAAAAGCCTGTCAAGCAAAACACAGAAGATGACCAGCTGGTGCTTGTTGATTGGGTGCTTGAACATTGGCATAAAGGCTCACTCACTGATACAGTGGATAGCAAACTTCAAGGAGAATATGATATTGATGAGGCTTGCCTAGCACTAAATATAGGATTGCTGTGCTCCCACCCTTTTACAAGCGTAAGGCCAAATTTGAGGCAAGTCGTGCAATACCTCAACAAGGACATACCACTACCTGAGCGAATGCCAACACATTCAAGCTTCTGCATGATGGCCTTGATGCAGAATGAAAGATTCAATCCACGCATCATATCAGACCCTTCATCAGCAACAAGTTTTGGCACAATGTCTAGCACCTCGCTCTCAGATGGAAGATGAATAGATGAGGCGCATGACCTCCAATAGTTTTAGGTGTGCTTGCTTTATATATTTGGAATGCTTTGTGACTATTTACATCATTTTAGTCTCACAAGATTTATTTTCATGTGCCAATTGTGTTTAGTTTAATATATTTAAGTGGGGTTCTGTAAAATTATTTGACGATAAAATCAAGGCCTACTCAATAAAAAATGCATTGGGTACACAAACAGAAAAGGAGAAGAAAGACTACCAAAACTAGAATTGAACAGTTCGTCATCTTCTCTAGCAAGGGTCCCTTGCATAAAAAAACTGAACAAGAAATGACATAAATTATTGTTCTTCTTCTAAATATTTTGTTCTATTTCTCTGTGCCCCACGTACAAGCCAAGGCATAACTTTTATTTAACTATATAAAACAAAGCAGGGAATAAAAAATAAATCTGGGGTGTATCAGTTCATAACAAACATCAGATCCTACAAAAAAGAAGAATGCATAAGATACCTGATGATCTGCTTGAAATATGAAGAGTTCTAGTCCTCTGGGAGCAATAATAAAATGAGCCCCCTGAAAAAAGAAGAATGGTTTCAAATCAGCAAAACTCAATGAAGATTCTCCACTTGGTACTTGTGAACACAAGATTTGTTTCAAACAATCATTCACTGTACTCAAGAAAATAAAAGAGTATGGTAAAAAAAGGAAAAAAATGTTGTTAGCAAGACAAGTTATTGATTTTATCTAACCATCTATGTACCCATTAGATTTCCCATTTGTTTTGATTGAGTCCTTCAAAGAAATCTGTCTTTCAGAATTAAATTCAAGTTTAACTTCCTCTTGTTTTACAGAATAAGTTTAGACCATATAACTGGAGTACTGAACAAGATGTTATTCAGCTAAACAAAAAATGCGTACATCACAATTGCAAACATGACTACAAGACTAGGGAAAGTGACTGCAGTGATGGCAACTGGAACCATCCAGTAGGCATGTAACACAGGATGCATTTCTTGACACATTCAACAAATGCGAAATCAGATATTGGAAATCAGGACGAAATATTTCATTGCCCAGAATTTGTCGTCGGAGATACATTAATAGTTATTGACAGGTCGATAGTACTGTTGGATCTCAATAAGCACTTGGCTGGCAAAATTGAGGTATGAGAATCAGCTGTGATAGCAAATGATTGATTTTTCTTTTCTTTATCCCAAATAAATTTGACCAATCATTTTTTCATGGAAAGTTCAAACAAAATGTCTTTAGTTTAACTAAAAGAACGTTATAAATGTCCCTTTTGTCAAAGTAGTCTCTATCAAAGTAGCAATAAGTCAAAGAGAAGCTATTCATTTGACTAGATTCTAGCACAGAAATATATATATATATATATATAAAGAAATATGCATAAATCATAACTCACAGCTGGCTGAGTCAATACTGAGAAAAATAAACAATAATTTGACTAGTACTAGAGGGGTAGACAACTGCAAGCCATTGTGCACAGCTATCTTATAAAAAAAACTTTTGTTCGTGCATCTTTCTAGAGTTGTCACAGGTACATCCATGCCTGGCAGGAAGTACAAGTGTTTCATTCTATGCCAACTCCTATTCCTTGGCCTCAACCTTTCATCCTTCACCATTGCTGAGGAGCAGTTCATCTACTCTGGCTTTGCCCAAGCTAACCTAAGCCTTGATGGCACAGCTACAATAACACCAGAAGGACTCCTTCAGCTGACCAATGGCACCTTTAACCTCAAAGGCCATGCATTCTACCCAACTCCTCTGCAATTTCGTAGGCATCCAACAGGCAACATGCAATCTTTTTCGCTCACCTTCATCTTCTGCATCCTCTCTGCTTTCCCTGACAAAGGTGCAGATGGCATGGCCTTCTTTATCTCCACAAACAAGAGTTTCTCCAGCACACTGCCAGCCCAGTATTTAGGGCTCCTCAATGACCAGAACAACGGCAACCCAAGCAACCATATCTTCGCAGTTGAGATTGACACCATCCAAAACAGTGAGTTCCAGGACATCAGCGATAACCATGTTGGAATCAACATTAATAGTCTCCACTCTGTGCAATCCCAGGATGCTGGTTTCTATGATGACAAAAGTGGAGCATTCAAGAAATTGACGCTCATTAGCCGTGAAGTGATGCAGGTGTGGATTGAGTATGATGCAGGATCTGCACAGATTGATGTAACCTTAGCTCCTATCAAAATGGCCAAACCTGCAAGGCCACTTGTCTCAGCCATCTACAATCTCTCGACAGTGTTGACAGATACAGCATACATTGGCTTCTCATCAGCAACTGGTGTGATCAACTCAAGATATTATGTGCTTGGCTGGAGCTTCAGCATGGGTGGTACTGCTTCAGGGATTGACATCACGAAGCTACCAAAGTTACCTCATGTTGGAACAAGTCCTCGCTCAAAGGTCTTGAAAGTCATTATGCCAGCCGTTATTGCAGCATCCATCTTTGTTGCTGGGACTCTCGTCGCTTTTCTTGCGTGGAAGAAATTGGCATATACCGAGCTACAGGAAGATTGGGAAACTGAGTTTGGGCCAAATAGGTTCTCATACAAGGATCTGTTCCTTGCCACTGAAGGATTTAAGAATAAGAACCTACTTGGTACAGGAGGATTTGGAAAGGTGTATAAAGGCATCCTTCCAACATCTAAATTGGAGGTTGCAGTTAAGAGATTGTCACATGAATCAAGGCAAGGAACAAAGGAGTTTATCACTGAGATTGTTAGCATTGGCCACCTTCGACACCGCAACCTTGTCAAGCTACTTGGCTACTGCAGGCGGAAAGGTGAACTTCTTTTGGTCTATGACTACATGCCAAATGGCAGTCTTGACAAGTACCTATATTCAGAAGACAAAATGTCAATAGACTGGAATAAGAGGTTCCATATCATCAAAGGAGTTGCATCTTGCTTGCTCTATCTCCATGAGGAGTGTGAAAGAGTTGTCATCCACCGAGATATCAAGGCAAGCAATGTGCTTCTTGATAAGGAACTGAATGGGCGTCTAGGAGACTTTGGGCTTGCAAAGTCATACGATCATGGTACTGACCCACAGACCACACGCGTGATTGGTACAATGGGTTACCTAGCCCCAGAATTGGTACGTACAGGTAAGGCATCCCCTCTTACGGATGTGTTCGCATTTGGCACATTCCTTCTTGAGGTCACCTGTGGGCAAACGCCTGTCAAGCAGAATGCACAAGGTGACCGCTTTATGTTGGTTGATTGGGTACTTGAGCATTGGCAGAAAGGATCGATGGTGGAGACAATAGACAAGAGGCTACAAGGCAATTGCAACATAGATGAGGCATGCCTGGTGCTGAAACTTGGGCTCTTGTGCTCACAACCATTTGCTAGCACAAGGCCCAGTATGAACCATGTCATGCTATACCTCAATGGAGACATGCCACTTCCAGAGTTCAGGCCAACTGATATGAGCCTGAACATGCTATCATTGATGGAAAACAGGGGATTCGACCCTTCTGGTGTGTCGTATCCACACTGATGACAAGCATTGGAACAATGTCAAGCCTCTCAGGAGGACGATAGAAAAAAGATACTTAGTCTATTGCATTATACTGAATGTTTTCTTGTATACTTGCTCTGTATGAACATCGGCTGATTTTGGCCATTGCACATTTCAATGTCAATCAGCATATGGCATAACTAGTAAAAGTGTAAGCAATATGATATCTGAATCTTTTATTCAGTTTTTCAGTGTAGGCACCAGAAAAGAATGGCCATGTATGTAGGAGTAACAATTAGCCCAATGCCTATAATAGCCTGTAGCTGTACTTGGATGGAATCATGGATGTAATCATTGTTTGTTTCTGTCAATTTAGCATTATCAATTTAAACCCTAAATCACACCAGCATTCACACATGCCACGGCATCTAGAAATTGGTAGAACTGATCCCAAATCGAAATCATGGAATCTGAAGCCAAACAGGATTACGGGAGCATACCAACGGCTACCTGCATCAGAGAAATCCGCTGCAGCCACCGTTCCGCCGCGGGCGGCCGCTCATCATCGTGGCTACCGGGGAGGGCGTCGCCGTCGCGCACAGCACTAGCACCGGCAGCCGGAGGGCCTATTGGTTGGGCGCTTGGCTGTGAGCGAGCAGGGAAGCTTCGGCCGTGCGTGGAGACGCCGTGGCCGAGCCGGCGCGTCGAGGAAGCCAGCAGGCGAGCCCGCCGGCAGTTTTTTTGCTATTATAGTACTCTTGACGTTGGGTTCTTCAAAATAGTATCAATAGCGTGGGCTTCTCTAAAACGGTATCGTTAACGTTAACTCTTCTCTATAATAGTATTTTAAATATTTTTCTTTTACTTTTTAATTTTTAACCCCCTAAACTTCCTAAACTACCCTTCTATTTTGAATTAGCCCTAATCAAATTGAGTCACTGATTTTCTTTTGATTTGTTTCTTTCGAACGCGCGTCATCCTGTTCATACTCCAAAGGGAGCCGCCCTTCCCCGACTGGCAGGGATCCTCCAACCGGCGGCGGCGCCCCTCCACCGATGGCTGCCTCCTCCTCCCCGGTTGCGGCTCGCGACCCCCCACCCTCCTCCGGTCTGCGGCGCAACCTCAGGCGACCTCCACCCTCCAGTCTTCGGCAGTAGCAGGCAGCCTTGCCTCCCCGCGTGACGGCAGCACAGCACCGACTGTAGTCCGCCTCCTCCACCGACGGCGGCTCCCGCCTACTCCAACTGACGGCGGCATGCCAGACATTCTTCCTGATCCTCGTGCCTACGAACAGCCTGCCGATCGGTATCGAACTCATGCGCCATGAGTATCATCTCCCTGTTTTCTGATTATTTTGTGATGTTCTAGACTTTCTAATTTTTTTGCTTGTCTAATACAATGTAATGACCCGTTTTTCTTTTCCCTATTGGAATTCGTTTTCTTAATGTGAACTCCTCTCCAATCCCGTTCAGCTGTGCCCCAGTTTTTCTCTCCCCGGCCAGCCGACTGCTTTTCCCCTTGTGCCGAGTAGATTCCTACTCATTTCCTGAATCTTGCTCTTTTACCTTTGTTCACTCGGCCACCATTGCCGCCGAGTAACCCCTTGCATTACCAACTACCCTGGTAACCCGTTCTGTCTTGCCACCCCGACCTGCCCCGATCTGGTCAAGCTCACGACACCATGCCTTATCAACGGACGTGCCGTCTCATCGCCTCACCAAGTTGCACCGCAGTCATGGTTTCAACGCTCCTCCCGTTGGACGCCGACTGCAGAAGTGGTGACGTGATCCGACCTCCACCTGCCCATAACTCCGCTCGGACCAACGGACAATAACCGCCACACCGTAAGAACCCGCTTGGACCAATGGATAGTCAGAGGCTCTGTCTGCAAATCCCTCCAACCCGTCCTTGCCACGACCTGAGTGTCTCATCGTCGCTACAGTGTATACCAACTCCATCGGCCACGCCCAATCCCTAAGTCAATCTCTGCATTGACGTCGCGTCACCTTGCCAGCTTATCTTGACTCCTTTTTCCCTCTCTATCGCCCTACACCGCCGTGTCCTTGCCTCGCACGCCTGCTATAAAAGGACATCCATGCCTCCTCTTTCCTCTGTTTTACAAGCCAGCCGTCTCTGCCAAATCGCCATCACCAGCTTCATAGCTAAGCCTTCATCTTCCTCCTCCCCAGCCCCGGAGCCGTTTCTGCCCCCCCCCCTCCCCGAGCTCCATCGCCGCTGCTCATCGCCGAGCCTGCCATCCGAAGTTCCTAACCGGTGAGCCTTGTTGCCCCGTCCGCAAACTTAACTCAGCCGCCTATGATAAACCTTCATCCGACTACCGCGATGTTCTTTTCCTAGTGTTTTACCTCTTTTCAGTGTGTCAGTAATTATCTTTTCTACTTGTTTAGATCCAGAACCGGTGGATGATCCAGAAGCCGTCTTCGCCGGGGAAGATCTTCCGCTGGAACAAGGCAAGCCCCTTTGATCATATTGCCTCCTATATATGCAAAATTATGTTGTTTGCAAAATATGCATGCTTAGTTTACACTTTAAATTGATTGGCCTCAGTCTGCAAGCGCAACCGACGGACCTACCTAGTAGTCGCACTTATTTTGGTAGGATGTTGATGTACTTCTCCCTTGATGGCCCCACAAATGGTACGTTGGCATCCTATCTACGGATACGAATGCTGAGTAGAATGGCTTAGCCCTGCAACAATTGTATTGTCATTGGGAAAACAGTGGTTTTTACTTAGCTGCTTGAAAACCCAGTACTCTGCGTATCGGCGTGTTTATGAAACAAATGCAAATTTGTGAAAACCTTGATATACAGAGATAGTGTCTGTGTGGCCTGGCTGTGTATTATCGATAAGGACCGTTTCCTTTGGGGATTGCATCCGAGCATTTTACAGTACTACCATACGGGTAGTATGGGCTGCCCCTGGCCGAGTAAATTGTAGGTCTAGGGAAGTCTGGTGCCGACTGGAGTGGACTCATCTAAGTTGTGGCCCATGAGCCCTGGTGCTGATGGTGGTTGGAGCCGACCGGAAGCATTGATCCTGTGTGGATCCTTCTGCTAGCATTGAATAACCCTAGACTGGCTTTGGAAATGGCCTTGTCACGAACTTCCGGTACAGGCCAGTACTCAGTATAAGTTTCGTGTCGTTTGGATAAAGCGTACACCCTCTGCAGAGTTTAGCTGAACTGTTCGAACAGCCGTGCCCACGGTTAAGGGCAATGTAAGGTGATTCCCATAGCGTAGATTTGATTGCCAGTGATTTGTGAAATGGATTGATGGGAAGGGAATCGTGACCAGAGTTGCCGAGTGGCAAACGGAAGGCCTGTGTGGCCAGAAACGGGTCTGTGTGACTCGGGATGTTGAAGCACCATAAGCAAGTGGGTGAAAGTTAACAGGAGTAAGTCTTCGGGTTGTAGCCAGAAGACGATAAAGAGCAGACTACCTGGTTATAGCCAGGGCAGCGAGTTTGTGCTAACTGGTTGTAGCCAGTGTAGCGAATGAGCTGATAACCGGTTATAGCCGGAATTGCTAAAAGAGGTAGCTGAGATTTGGTTGTAGTCGAGTCTCAGGGTCAACGGGTGGTCGAAGCCACTCGGGAGAAGTAATAGACCTAAGGAGTGGTCGAAGCCACTCAGGTGACAGCCGAGTTGTATGGTCACTCGGTTAATCACCGAAAGATGAAAATGGAAATGCATGATTCAGTACCTATATGTGGTGAGTTGTTGAAAAGCAACTTGCGGAATAGATCGAGGCGTGAGCCTCTTTCCGACAACTAAAAATTGGACACACTAGTATTTGACAATCAAAATGTTTCTAAAGGCTGTTTTCGCAAATAAGACTCTTAGCCCCTTTTGTCTAATCGACATGGCACCTTTTCCCCAGCTTGCTGAGTACGAAAGTACTCACCCTTGTCCCTATATTTGTATATATATTATATTAGGTTTTGAAGAAGAAGACGACAACCCGACTGCTGCCGAGTTCTTCTAGGACCAAGCCGACTACGAGGACTTCTGAGGTTTCGAGCCTAGCTCCCAACCAAGCCTGTGATATGTCGTGTTCCATCGCCGAGTAGTTTCCTCCCCTGCTTCGGCCCTGTCTGTGTTGTATCTCGCTAGTTACCCTGTTCTTGCCGTTGTCCATCTAAGGCCTATCCTGGATGGAAACCTTTGTATTATATGTACTCTATTATGTATTTAATGTTTAGTGTACTCTGAGTTTGTATCATCAATGACTATATGTGTATCCGACTACTGATCCAGGGATCGGGTACTGTATGCACATGGTGGGCTTCCGCCTTGGTGGAGGCGCCCCCCACATACAACAAGTACGAAATCTTGCTATGGATAGAGAGGAACAATTTGAGATAGATTGCAGTTTGAACGAGGGCACTGCAAAGTATGTATTTGCAATGTGTTTAAATATTTTCCCTATTTTCCCTACAGAGGCACTCCCTAACGCATTTTTTTTGCATGATGCTCTACTAGGCTTGTTATGACAACTAATTGTGAGCAGTCAATTCCTCCATTGATTGATTGGATTTAATAGAAATTCAAGAGGAACAGAGGAGCAAGGAAGGGTTGAGCTTTGCATGAGGAACAAGTTTTATGAGTTTTTGGGTTGAGCAGGGAAGATGCTATGGAGAGGATGCTAAGGAGGCTGCCTCAAATTCGATGGACCGTGGAGCAACTGCTTCAGGAATCCCTAATGTCGAAGGTACAGAAGGTGCATCGATGCCTATTGATGAATTATATTCTAGAGAGAAGGGATGTGTATGATAAGGACAATCCATCGATGGAAGTGCGCAGCTTGTACCCTTCTATGGAGGAATTCAGTTTGGCTGTTAGACAATATGCCATAAATACAGAATTTGAATTGGGTATTGAAGCAACAACCACAAAGAAATATAGAGGTTATTGTAAGGGAGGTGATTGCACTTGGGCGATTGTTGGGCGCACACAAGCGGACAACATGATTGTTATGGTACATACTTGTTGTCTTATAAATTTTATTGCATGTTCCATGTTTGTTTTTAAAATGATGTCCTTAACATTTTTTTAACTGTTTTTCAGGTGACATCCTTGAATAATATGCACACATGTACATCTAGTAGCAGAAGAAGGACCACTACACCTTCTTGCAAGTGTTGCTTCCAAGGCAGTTTTCTATCCTTCGGAAAGAACTCTCAAATGGGAACTAAAAGAGCTGCAGGTTAAATTACAAGATGATTACAATGCACAATTGGGTATGACCCTGTTTGGAAAGAAAAGGAAAAGGCTATGGAGTTGTTGTATGGTTCATGGGAAGAGAGTTTTCAGTTGCTCTATAATTGGAAGGCAGAGGTCATGGAAAAATCACCTGATAGTATAATTGAGATTGATTGCAAGATGGTTGATGGCAAGGTCTATTTTCACTAGTTCTCTTGTGCGCTTGGTCCTTGTATTGAGGGTTTTCAAACAGGTTGTAGGCCATGGCTCGGTGTTGATTCTACTGCACTAAATGGTAGGTGGAATGGGCATTTAGCTGCAGCAACCGGTGTGGATGGTCACAACTGGATGTATCCAGTTGCTTTTGGATTCATAGACTCGGAAACAGAAGATAATTGGAGTTGGTTTATGTCTCAACTATTCAAGGTTGTCGGAGATCTTCCTTTACTTGCCATATGTACCGATGCTTGCAAAGGGTTAGAAACTGCAGTGAAGCGGGAGTTTCCTCAAGTTGAACAAAGGGAATGCTTTAGGCATCTAATGCAGAATTATATTAAGAGATCCAGTGGTGAAAGTGGTGGACACATGTGGCCCGCAACTAGGGCATATGAGAAGGATGTGTATGAAAAGCACATGGCTGCCGTTTATGCAGGTAACCCATCAATCAAGAATTGGTTGGATAAGCATCATAAGTTAAAGTGGTGCAGATCTGATTTTAATCCCAACATTAAGTGTGATTATATTACTAACAATGTAGCTGAGGTTTTCAACAATTGGATCAAGGATATAAAAGACTTACCTGTTGTTGAGCTTGCAGACAAGCTGAGAGAGATAATTATGTCACTTTTCTATAAGAGAAGAAGAATTGGAGAAATGCTTCATGGGGGGATACTACCTGCAGTCGTTCAAATATTGAGAGCTAGGACAAAAGGGCTAGGCCACTTGTCTGTTATCAAGGGTGATAATTATGCTGCTGAGGTTTGGGACAATTGCAATCATAGGTTTGTTGTCAAGGCATACAAGCATGAGTGTTCATGTGAGGAGTGGCAGCACACTGGAAAACCTTGTCAACATGCTTTGTCCTTGATATCCGCCCAACAGATTAGGAATGTGAAGATGGAAGACTTTGTACATGAGTACTACTCTGTTGAGAATTTTAGAAAAGCTTATGCTAGATTGATTGAGCCACTTCGTGACAAGACAAAGTGGCCAAAAGTGAATTTGGAACTTCCGGTGGTTGCACCTCTTGGTAAAAGAAGTGTTGGAAGGCAAAAGAAAAATAGGATCAAAAGTTGCCTTAAAGGTGGGAGTGGTGGATCAAAATCAGTTATAAAAGTTGCTGAAAATAACAATGAGAAGACCAAGAAAATGGTTAGAGGCAAAGTGCGGTGTTCACAATGCGGAGAGTTGGGACATAGAAAAACTAGTTACAAATGTTCTTTCAACGGAACTAAGAAAAGGTAAGCTATAAGTACGATTTCCCTTTGCATGGTTTTTTGTCACTTTGTTTCTTCATTTGTTTCCTTTTTTCCCTGCAGGAAGAGAAAGCCAAGAAAAAATACCACTAAAGGGTGGACTCCTAAAGATACAACAGAAGAAATAATTCAAGAGAGTCCTGGAATGGAGAATGGGAGGTAAGAAATTGGTACTCAACATATATGAAATGGTTTCACTCAAACAAATTTGTAAAATAATATAACACATATGTATGCAGGCCTTTAACTTTGATGATGGGGGAAGGCACATCTTCTCAACATACCTCTTCCCCTCAAGCTCCATCCACCATTCCATCGGCTGCTAAGAAGATTACTCCAAAAAAAGCAAGAAGGGGACTAGTTATCTCTGATATATAGCTCATTTTGTAGTGGGATGTGAATTTCTTTTGTCAACTTGATTGTTTATCGTTCAGGCCAAACTTGGCATGTAAGACAATGTTTATGTTTCCTGTGACTCGTGTGTTACTATGCATACCATATTTGGTTGGACACATTTTGGTTGTATGCATTATACTATCAACTTTTGGTTCACAACCATGCACTTGTGTTGTTGATCTTACTTATATGAGCTCGTTAGGAAATATTGTCATTAGGAAATGACTTATGTCTAGCACAGCAGGATGAATGCTGCCCTGTTATTACATTCTTAAGTATCATATCGATAATTTGCAATGCTGAAACAGAGCACAAACAATTCCAGGTAGCACAAACACAATTCTCAGAACGATGGATATATAGAACCAACAGATTTGCTTGTTCTGCAAAATCAGTCATTACAATCAGTAACAGAAACAGAATTCTATCTATTATGCTAATATCAATCTGAATTCTGTTGTGACACAAATCAGTCAAGTTTACAACCATTCTTTGAATTCTATGCTAATATCAGTTTGAATTCTATGCTAATATCAGTCTGAATTCTACCGGATTTCCTTCACAGCTGCAAGCAAGAACCGGAGAGGATGACTGTGACTCCCTGCCGCAGCTCGTCGGGAGGTCGGGGTCGCCTGGGGGCATCACCGACCGGAGGATGGTGGGAGGCCGTGCGCCACTGCTCTTGATGGGCGCCGTCGCTGGAGCAGGCGCGCGCCGCTGCTCGGGTGGGGAGGTGGGGGCCGCGCGCCGCAATCAGGGAGGAGGGGGCGGCCGTCGGTGGAGGGCACCGCCGTCAGTGGAGGAGGCAGACTGCCGTCGGTGGCGCGCCGCCATCGCGTGGGGAGGCGGGGGAAGCCTGCTGCCGTCGGAGGAGGCTGGGGGCCACCTGCTGCCGCCATTGGAGTGCACCGCCAGTGGGAGTCCTGCCATCGGGGAAGAGCGTTCGAAAGAGATAAATCTGAATCAGTGAATCGATTTGATTAGAGCTAATTCAAAATAGAAGAGTAATTTAGGAAGTTTAGGGGGTTAAAAATTGAAAAGTAAAAGAAAAATATCCAAAATACTATTATGGAGAAGAGTTAAGGTTAACGATACCGTTTTAGAGAAGCCCACGGTATTGATACTATTTTAAAGAAGCCCAACGTCAAGAGTACTATAATAGCAAAAAACTCAGCGGCCGGCAGCCGGCGAAGCAGATAGGCGCGCCGGATTGTGACGACTCCCAGCCCACCGAGGCCCACATTGCTTTCCTTGATTAGTATTGCATTATTGCGTATGATGTTGGGCTCCGGCCCATTAATTGGCCCATGGGTTCGTGATCAATAGCCCATTATTACGTAAATTCCTTTTTTACATATAGTATTCGCAATGTATATCTAGAAAAAAATTTTCAATTCGTCTATATCATTTTCTAATAAATCATTCATCTATATAATTTGTCAAATTCTATAGGAAGAAAAAAAATCATCCATATATATATATACACACACCATTACTACCTCCTTCCCAAATATAACACTTGTCCATATTGCCTATGTATTTGGGACGGCGGTAGTAATTTGTCCAAAAATGTAGAGGTGGAGAAAACAGTAGAACAGAGATTTCAACGTCGAGTGGTGTCACTTGTGAAAACTATGGCACAATATATGCCCTTTGGAATTTAGCACACCAGTCAATTCATCCCAAATATCGCCGGACGGCGAAAGGCCGCAGGCCGAATTTATTAAGATTTAGAGAAGTTTAGTTCATTAAACAACAATCAAGGTAGTTACAAACACGAATAGCCCCTGGACTAAATCATTCTAATTTTACTTTGACCTCACACACATTATTAGCGTTCAAGTTGATTCTTTCGTCTAACATGAAGCCATGCTTCACGTGAAGCTCATCTTCTTCCTCGTCCTCGTAGCCGGAGCTAACCTCCCCGCATGCAGCGCCGGCGGCGACGACGACCAGTTCGTTTACTCAGGCTTCACCGGCAGCAACCTCACACTGGACGGAGCGGCGGTGATCACGCGCACCGGCCTGCTCGAGCTCACCAACGGCACGCTCCGCCAGAAAGCTCACGCCGTCCATCCGGTCCCGTTCCGCCTCCGCCGCCCACCGTCGTCGTCGTCAACGGAGGCGGTAAGGTCCTTCTCGGCGTCTTTCGTGTTTGCCATCCTCTGCCCCGACGCCGACGCCTGCGGCCACGGCATCGTCCTCTTCGTCGCCCCGGCCGACCACGACTTCTCCGGCGCGTTCCCCAGCCAGTACATCGGCCTCTTCAACGGCAGCAGCAACGGTGACGCTGGCAACCACCTCTTCGGCGTCGAGCTCGACACCGACCAGAACAACGAGTTCCGCGACATCGACGGCAACCACGTCGGCGTCGACATCAACAGCCTCACGTCCATCGACTCAACCAGCGCCGGCTACTACGACGACGCCGGTGACCATGGCTTCCGCAACCTGACGCTGGCAAGCCACGACAAGGCCATGCAAGTGTGGGTCGATTACAACGGCACGGCCAAGCAGATCAACATCGCCATGGCTCCTCTCAAGATGGCCAAACCATCCAAGCCATTGCTGTCTACTACCTACGACCTCTCCACGGTGTTCACCATAGACAAGCCCTACAAGGTAGGCTTCTCGTCGGCGACGGGCTCGTTCAACTCCAAACACTACGTTCTCGGTTGGAGCTTCGCCATGGATGGACCTGCTCCGGCCATTGACATCGACAAGCTGCCGAAGCTGCCTCGCTTCGCCCCCAAGCACAAGCCAAAGTTGGTAGAGATAATTCCACCATTGGCGACGGCTACATTCATCATCGCGTTGGGCACCGTCTCCTTCGTTTGGGTACGGAGACGGATGAGGTACACCGAGTTGCTGGAAGATTGGGAGGTTGAGTTCGGACCACATCGGTTCTCCTACAAGGATTTATTCCATGCCACGGACGGATTTAAGAGTGTGAATTTGGTTGGTGTGGGAGGATTTGGGAGAGTATACAAGGGAGTGCTTCCATCCTCTAAATTGGAGATTGCTGTCAAGAGGGTATCTCATGATTCAAAGCAAGGCATGAAGGAGTTCATTGCAGAGGTTGTTAGCATTGGTCGATTGCAGCATCGTAATCTAGTCCAGCTACTTGGTTACTGCAGAAGGAAAGGTGAACTCCTTTTGGTGTATGAGTATATGTCAAATGGAAGCCTTGATAAGCACTTGTATGGTGATGATGATGAACAGATTTTAGATTGGGGTCAAAGGTTTCGGATCATCAAAGGTATTGCATCCGGTTTACTCTACCTCCACGAGGAGTGGGAGAAAGTGATCGTCCACCGTGATATTAAGACAAGCAATGTGCTCCTCGACAACGAGATGAATAGTCGGTTAGGTGACTTTGGCCTAGCAAGGCTTTATGACCGTGGTGCAGACCCACAAACCACTCATGTGGTTGGCACCATAGGATATCTAGCTCCAGAATTTGGTCGTAACAGCAAGGCCACTCCTTTGACTGACATTTTTGCTTTTGGCATATTTATTCTTGAGGTTACTTGTGGGCGAAGACCCATCATGGAAGTTCCACAGGGTGACCAACTCGTGTTGGTTGATTGGGTGCTTGAGAATTGGCACAGAGGATCAATATTGGAGACAGTGGATCCAAAGCTCCATGGAAACTATAATGTAGATGAGGTATACATGGTACTGAAGCTTGGATTATTATGCTCACACCCTCTCTCCAATGCAAGGCCCACTATAAGGCAAGTAATGAAGTACCTAAATGGGGACATGGCAATGCCAGAGCTGGTACCAACACATCACAGTTTTCATACACTTGCACTGATGCAGAACCAGGGATTTGACTCGTACGTCATGTCGTACCCTTCATCAATGGCGCCAAGCCTGAGCCCCATGTCCAACCTTTCAGCATAAAGATGACATGGATAAATTAGTGTCAACATATTGTAATTACGTACTTCCCCTGTTTGAAAATATAAAATGTTCTTATTTTCTACAAAATCAACATTTAAAAATTTTAACTAATAATTAAATTAAAAATATAGATGTTTCTAGTTATACATGTAATATTACTAAATTCGTATTTGAAAATATTTTTATTTGATGTTAATTTTGTAGTTGTTAATAATATATTATAAAAGAAACTAATAGTCAAAATATAATATTGAACACTGTATAAAAACCTAATATACCTTATATTTTCAAATAGAAGGAGTAAATTTTTGTATGCTTAGATATACTGGATGACATGGAGAATCTGTTTGGTATGAAAGTAAACATTACTACGTATATCAAGTTTCACCAATACATGTTAATTCTCGCATCACCTGACGAACAGGAATTAATATATTCGAAGTGTAGCCGCCATGGTGAACTTTACTGGATTTTTAAATTAAGTGACTGAAAAGGAGAATTTCACTGAATTTGATTATACTGTTTACTGAAATTCAGGCCCAAAAGTACTGGGTGAAAATACCGAATGTCAATTATTGTAGTGGATAATGTAAAAAGAAAGAAATCGAAATCCAAAAAAGCCTAAGTGCAAGACATGAGAAATTCATTTTTCAGATAACAGAAGATTAGGTCCATGAGAAATTCGTGATTGTCTAGAAGATCAGACCAAAGTGCTGAAGTACCATACATCCCTACCTCGCTCATCATCTAGTTTTTCAGGTGAATTGTAAGCTGATATCAGGGTCAAGTCAAGAGAGGTACTGATTTAAAAGGCTCTAAACCACTATGATGGAAAATAATGGTCATTTGGAGCTTCAAGTCCAACTACAGAGACACATCTTCAAGTTAAAGAATAATAATCACAGTTCACATCTTAACTAGGCTTAGAACTAGAACTGGACAAAGCAATGAGCTACATAAACAAAAGAAAGAACACCATCGTTCCATTCTTCAACAAATTAAATGAAGTGGACATGTCAGAAATTAAGTGAAAACTACAGCATTGACCACGTGCAAACCTACGATGGCTAGAGGAGCACGGCATTCCATTCTTCAACACGATTATGATTGATCTGTCAAAATCATGTGGTCCAACACGATGATAATTGATTCCAGAAAAGAAAATTTCTGGCTGATCTCTTACAAGATTCATTGGCGTGACCTGTGATGTCGTTGCTGATTAACCCGGCCGTCTGTTTCCAAGAAACAGTCAGGCGAGTTCAATAAATGAATGCCTTGCTAAGTTCTTCAAAAAAGAAGTTCTGATAAGATCAAATGGATCACAACAAAGAAAATTCATCACATGCTTTGACTACAAGAGGGCAATACTAGTACCAGACTACGATGGATCGATTTCCATATGAAGTCAAGAGCACTGGAGACCGTCTGTAACAGGAAGACATGCATCAGTAAGTAATCTGCAGCTCAAAATATTACGGAATTCTTAGTAGAACTCCATCTCATTTTTCAGAGGAACAATTAGCAAAGAAGAGCACATATTGTGCCTTTCATGAAGTTTGCGCTCTCATTTCTTCTCCCTATCCTTCTCTTCCATGGCTTTAATCTTGTACTGGCCGTAAGTGCCGGCGATGACCAATTCGTCTTCTCTGGCTTCTCCGGCGCCAACCTCACCCTCGACGGCACGGCCACGGTCACACCAGATGACCTCCTTGAGCTGACCAATGGTACGACCCAGCTCAAAGGCCATGCCTTCCTCCCAGCTCCCTTGAGCTTCCGCAGGTCACAAAATGGCACGGTGCAATCCTTCTCAACCTCCTTTGTGTTCGCCATCCTCACAACCTACCCCAACCTGAGCTGCCACGGCATCGCCTTTGTCATCGCGCCAAGCAACAATCTGTCCACAGCACTGGCAGCGCAGTACATGGGGCTCACCAACATCGACAACAATGGCAACACGAGCAACCACATCTTTGCTGCAGAGATCGACACCATGCAGAATGTTGAGTTCCAGGACATCAACAACAACCACGTCGGTGTTGACATCAATGGCCTCCACTCGGTGGAATCACACTATGCAGGCTACTATGACGAGAATGGAAGCTTCCATAACATGAATCTTATCAGTGGCGATGTTATGCAGGCATGGGTCGATTATAATGGTGATATCGCTCAAATTAATGTCACCATTGGTCCAATTGATATGTCTAAACCAGTAAGGCCACTCATCTCTGCCACATACAACCTCTCAGATGTTCTCATGGAGTCATCATTCATCGGCTTCTCCTCTGCGACAGGCCCAATCAACTCTCGACACTACATTCTTGGTTGGAGTTTTGGCATGAACAAGCCTGCTCCAACCATTGACATTGCCAAGTTGCCAAAGCTACCTCGCCTTGCCCCAAAGCCTCGATCCAAGGTCTTGGAAATCCTACTTCCAATAGCTACTGCAGCATTCATCATTTCTGTGGGCATTACTGTGGTTTTTCTAGTGCGGAGGAGACAGAGATATGCCGAACTACGGGAAGATTGGGAGGATGAGTTTGGACCACATCGGTTCGCATACAAGGATTTACTCCATGCTACCGATGGATTCAGTGACAAGCATATTCTTGGAGCGGGAGGGTTTGGCAGGGTGTATAAAGGAATTCTTCCAAAATCAAAATTGGAGGTTGCTGTGAAGAGGGTGTCCCATGAATCAAGGCAGGGAATGAAGGAGTTTGTTGCTGAGGTAGCTAGTATTGGCCGGATTCGACACCGTAACCTTGTGCAATTACTTGGTTATTGCCGGAGAAAGGGTGAACTCCTTTTGGTGTATGACTATATGTCAAATGGCAGTCTTGACAGATATTTGCATTATGAAGGGAACAAGCCAGTCTTGGAATGGGCTCAGAAGTTTCAAATTATCAAAGATGTTGCATCTGGTTTACTCTACCTTCACGATAAGTGGGATAAAATTGTCATTCACAGGGATATCAAAGCAAGCAATGTACTACTCGATAAAGAAATGAATGCACGACTTGGTGACTTTGGCCTTGCAAGGTTATATGACCATGGTACTGATTCACACACAACGCATATGGTTGGCACCATGGGTTACCTCGCGCCAGAACTAATTCACACAGGAAAGGCATCAACTCTTACAGATGTTTTTGCATTTGGCACATTCCTTCTTGAGGTTATATGTGGACAAAGGCCTATCAAGGAAGATGCACATGGAAATCAGATTATGTTAGTCGATTGGGTTCTTGATCATTGGCACAATGGGTCCCTACTTGACACAGTGGATCCAAGGTTGCAAGGTGACTACAATGTCGAAGAGGCATGCCTTGTGCTAAAGCTTGCGCTGCTCTGCTCACACCCTTCTACCAATGCCAGGCCATGCATGCAACAAGTTGTAGACTACCTTGAAGGAGACACACCACTTCCAGAATTGGCGTCAACACACCAGAGCTTCAACAAGCAAGCCTTAATGAGAAACAATGGTTTTGACCCATACATCATGTCATATAATCCATCATCAATGCTGAGCTTCGGCACTGTATCTGACCTATCAGGAGGAAGATGAAATACATGGTACTGCTTAATGGTATCCTATATACTTGCTTGGCACATCGTTGTTACAAGGGCCATTCCGTTAAGATGTTAGTGAAAAATTGCAGGCTGGGATAAAGCACATATCTCACTGATGGACTGCCCAAAATAGAGAACAAATTTCTTGCTGAAGGAGAAAGCATCAGTAAATAACAGACACTGTTTGTTTTTGATATTTGGCTTTGTGAAGATATGTTATTTTTCGTTTTTGGGTATGATCCTGTGAATTCATAAACCACAATGTCTGAACCCCTTGGTGTCCACTGTTTTTATCAAATCAGGTATATACCTGTTAAGTATGGTTTTGGAATCGGCCGTACTTTAAAAAAAAACATGGGGGAAAATTCTGCAGACTGAAGTATAGTTCCCTCCAATACCCTACTCACTCCAGCTGCACCAATATCTCCATTTTTGCAGCTGGTTGATGCATTTATATAGATTTTTACCGGTGATGCAGCAGGAGGACAGTGCATGAACATCTGCTACATGGTTCTGACCTGAAATTCAGGTTTTCAGAGACGGAATTGCTATTGTTTGATGGCCAAATTTAGCAGGCCATTGTGATTTAAGTTAAAAGGACGCCCAAATATTTTCCTTTTTTTCTTTCAATTTATTATAACAATTGAGACCATAAACCACACAAGCATTCACATGGTATGGCAACCTAGCCCTGCAATTCCCCCGAGTACAGCCTCAAACTAATTCGGAAATGGTAGAACAGATCCCAAATCAAAAAGATGACAAGTCGAAGGCAAAGAGGATTACGGGTACCAACTGCAACCTGAGCCGAAGAAATCCGAGGAGGGCGGCCGCTAATCATCCACGCTTCATAGCCGCCGAGGATGGCGTCGTGGCCGTCGTGCGCGACGGGCGGCAGCGGCAGGGCTGTTGTATGAGCAGGCAAGCCTCGGCCATGCGTGCCGACGCCCTGGTGTAGACGGTGCGTCGAGGGAGGCAGTCGGAGTGGGCGACCAGCCGCCGGCCGGCGAAGCAGATAAGCGGCGGCGCGGCGGAATGGCATGCTCGCCGCCTCGCCGGTCGCCGGCGCAGAGTTGGGGTCTCCACCAGCTGAAGCCCATTAAGGCCCATATTAGCCTTCTGAATTAGTAGGTTTTTTACTGTTACTAATTTAATTTTTTTTAAATTTATAAAACTAATTTTTGATTTTGCTTTTTTTTTTTTTTTGCAGAAGTAGCCTCTTGCCGCTGTGGGCCAGGGCGGTATTTAAAAACCGCCGTGGCCCAGGACAGCGAAAGGCCTACGCCCACGGCGGCGTCATGGCCTGGTGACGGCGGGGGCCACGTGGCATTGCCGCCCTAGGCCACGGCAGCGAATGGCCCCGGGCCACACGCAACGCAAAAATGCCCGTGGCTCTTCCTCCCCACGCGTCCGTGCCCGTGCCCGTCCCCGCGCCCATAGCTGCAGCTTCCACATAAAATGTATTTGGTGAGAATGACAAACTTTTACCTAGTGTTAATAGAGAGTTGACATCATAGAGCGATGCTATCGACTTTTCACTACATAATAGGGCAGTGTTACCCTTCTAACCATGTCTCAGTGTTAGGCAATATAGCTATACTATTTTTATCACAGTAGGGACATAGCTACTTAAGCGCCAACTAGCGATTTCTGTCCTAGCTGGCATTTTTTTTCTGTTAAGATGCATCTGTTCAGTTTTACAAGGCCCAACAGATATAGCAACCTTGAACAATTTCTTTACAATACACTAAAGATAAAAGTAAGTAGCAAAAATGACCTCCACAGATCCACTTGTAAGTTCTAATTATTTCACTTCATTATTCTGTGAAAAGGCCAGTTATTTGTAAATTAGAGAGATGGCCCAAATAATATGGACATATAATTTCACCCCACACTATCTTCGTACTGCTACTTTGATATTGATACATTCTGTCTGAAAAGATAATCTTCGAGTTGCACACAAATGGACTATGCCCTTTGATTTCAAAAGCAAGCAGAAGTTGACAGTCCACTTTCTAGGTAGAACCTTAATATTATTACTGAAAATTAATTCAGGTTGCATATAACAAGTGATTTTAAATATGGTAATGCATATGTCGTTTGTTCTTGTATTGCATATGTCATATGTTCCTGGATTCTGGTATTGTTTTTCCATGGTCAGCAGATGCAAGGACGTACTATTAAAATAGACCAGGCATCAAGCATTACTACAAGGACATAATGAAACAATTTAAGACCTGAAGAAGATCTTCAGCAGCTATTTATTTAACTATGTGTATTCATTTCTGTAGGGATAAAATCATTGTAAATGTTACATTGTTTTGCACACTGATAGATGTATAAGTACATTATAATGAACTGGTGCAGGATCGCCATAGATCATGGGTAATGGTGTGGAGGAAGCAAAGGTCAATAGAATGCGTTGTTCTACTGGGTATGCAGAACACTACATCTCATTCGTTCATGTGTAGCATTTTGAGGCTTTTGAGTCATATCAAGGTTCTTGGGAGTCTAAGATGAGCCTAATTCTTCATTGATTTTCTACAATAGGTGTCACATCTAGATAATCATTTGTTATACAATGGTCAAGGGCAAAACGCAAGTGATGTAACTAAAACCACTTCTCTTAGTTAAGTACTGCAGAACCACATAATCATGTAAGTAGTAATTCCATCTACGAGGTCTCCTAACAGTAAAGACTTTTTTGTATTGCACATAATGACAGAACATGTGCCATAGATGTGTACCACCTCAATGAAAACAGACTGTAATACTTCTTTGCAAATGACTTAATTTGCAACCTATGATGCTATTGTTCAATCTCCTTCAGCCAATTTGTATAGGTATTAAAAAATTAAAGAGCACCTGAGGTGCTATGCTTAGAGGTAATTTTGCAGAAAAACTGAAACATTTTCACTAGAAACATTTTCAGACGACAACATTGGATGGAATCTTAAAAAAAAACTGTTTTTCTAATTGAGTTTGCCCTTTAAATCTATTTCCACTCCTTAAGTCGTAGTTCCCTTGTATGATCTACTTATGATGTCTCCATCTTGAAATCTCACAAGAGAGTCAATCTCATTCACGTCTCTTATTATTTTCTGTTCCAAAACTGTAACTTCAAGCGCACCTAAATATTTTTTTCATTTCAGTGGGAAGAATCATGTTCACTGAATTGCATCTGCCATCAACCACCAAGTTGGGAAGCTCAGAATTTTCTGAACTTCTGATGAAGTTTTTTGCAGAAGTAGAGCTTACCAACTTCAAAAGAAAGAAACATGAACCAGATTTTGTGAAACTATTATTCAAGGCAGCACCAGCACTTAGAAGGATGGGAATAACCTGTCATCATTCGTTTGCTGGCTGGGAGAAACTATCTGAAGATTTACAAAGTTTTGCTCTGGTTTTGCAAGTCAAGAAATTTTTGTTGAACTGAATTTCCTGCGGTGAGTTGTTCTATGTTACATCTACTTGCTCAGGCCTGTAGAGAAGAGTTAACCAATCCCCCTTGGTTTTAGGCTGAATGGTAATGCACAAACTGCACTAATAATGATGGCTGTGGATTAACTTCACTATCAAAACCAAATTGAGCCTTTTCGTTTTGAGATGCTTATTCGGTTATCTTCTTCAGATACTCAGATACAGTAGAATAAGCATTATTGTGAAAACTAAAAGCAAAAAGGTTGATCTTGGACACAGACACACAGTATTCGCACCTTTAGTTGGAACATGGCTTCATTTGGATCTATAGTTCTAACTAATTATTTACCAAGTACTATGATTTTGCAAAAAATTCAAAATTAAAGTACAATCTCATTATCATATATTACATCCCATATATACAAAGCTTTTATACGGGCACCCAAAGTCACGCAACGTGTGACTAAGTGGCTTGTTCATATGAATACACAATCTGCCGTTCCAATTTCCTCAGGAATCAGACAGTGTACCTGTTGGTATAGCTACTTGGAAATTTGGAACCTTGAACTATCTGTGGCTAAAGACACGGCAAGTTTCCTTAGTCCTTGACAGATGGCACCATCTCATTTCATTGTTCTTGCTTTCCTACAAACGCATGATTCTTTGGGCTCCTTTATAATTGGATGCCATGTACTCCTTCCGTTACAAAAACATGTCGTTTTGGACATATCTCAACTCTCAGGTCAATGTTTTAAACTTGGAATATCCATATCTTATAAAATATTTAGATTGAATGTATAAAAAGCATATGTTTATATATTGTGGGCACCCGATTATTCTGCACTATAAGAGGTAATTAGTACGACAACGCGAAATATCTAGTTGGATGGGATCTCGAATAAAAACCAAACAAATGCAGTAACCATCCAACCTCATCGCAGCCTTGCCACACAAATCACCAATTATAATGCAAAACAACCGAACGCCAGACTAAAAACACAAGAGATATTTGTAAGAATAGTTACACCAGTCCACACGGCGAGATATGCCCGTCAAACCACACGAAGGCGGCGACTAAACACGATACATATCTCTGAGGACATGGTCTACGGTTGAACTATTCTCCATGCATCTCAACTGTTCTAAGTCTATACTCATGCAGACTAGCCCTAGGAAAATTGCTAGTCCACACTTTCATCTCTAGCAATGGTATACAATAAGTGGTTGTACAAGTAAGTAATACAAATATGCTACATCAGAGTTACATAGGTCATATGACCGAATAATATGATTCAGCGGAAGCTTGTCTACCCATACCACAGGCAATCTGACTAGGGGTACACCCCTTAAAGAATCAATCCTGAAGAAGCAACGGAATCCCGTAGCACTCACCCTACAACAAGGTAATAAACGAAAATACAAGCAAGAGTCAGTACATTACCGAAATAATGTACTGGCAATGTCAATCCTACAATACATGCAAATTCTAAATCAAGAAAAGGCTATTTGTGGGTTCAGTTTTGCATAAAGCTAATTTTAGTTCACAATCATTTGCAACGGTATTTAATAAAACATTAGAAACATGTATAACAAGTAGCGAAGTGATCAACATAATAATTTTCCAGGTTACTGCCCTCCATGGCAACAGGTCATCATAAACATTGTAATAATCATAGTAGTTCTCATAAATCACCAATCCTCATCCCAATTTCATAAAGCATTTTAGAAACATAAATCTATACTCAATGGACACAACCATGCCGCTCATGACCGTGAGCACGGCTAACCGATTAGTTTTGACTCTGCAGAGTTTGTACATCGTTACCCACATGATGTGATAGAAGCCCAACGGATACACTCTAGTTTGTCCGGTACCCGTCGGTACCACCACACTATACATGTTGAATGCGGTTTAGAGGTCACAACACAGCTTTTACATTACCTAACATTTAGCCTTGCACCAGCACGAGGTGTGTTACTCCGCATCGGGTTGCAAACCGATGTCGTGGATGGCGGGCCCACGCCTTAAACCCAGCGCCGTGGAGGCAGCCTTCCTGACTCCCCACGAGGCACACAACGTTGTATTGGACACGCTTAGACACCTATGCCATGAGGTGATCACAGTCCCTCATGGTCCACATAGGTAGCTCCTCTGAACAGCCCTACAGTACATTCGTAGGCACTGCCCTTACTACTCAGCCTACCAGAATGCAAGGCTAAACATTAAGTAATTTAATCCACTATAGCTATCCCATACTAGCACATGTGGTTGTACTGTTTAACATGAGAAATGACACTGAGTTCGGTCCTTAATCGACCCGGGCAAACACTCCCCCTATCGGTGCGCAACTACTCCATATGCACACCACTTGCCGCCCTAGTCTAAAATCGGGTTTTTCACCATTTTAGTTCACAAATAACCAGAGGCTTCACCTCTGTCCAGAAGTTATAAAATTCCCATTTTCAGAGGTATACAGTGATCACTGTAATATTTAGCATGTCACTAAGCAGGGCTAAGCATATGAAAGCATAACAATAAAATATAAACCCATTTGAGTACAATTGAAGTGCTATAACCATCTCTAAGGTTGCAAACAGCAAGGGATTCAAGTTCTAAGGTGGGTCATGCAACTAATAGGTTATAACTACCATTTTCCATAATTTAAATACCGATAGTTACAATTATGCATGCAATTTTACAAACAACACATTTCATTCCCCAAAACATAGGATTCAATTTGTTCAAGGAGGAGGGGAGAATACTTGCCTTACTCTTGAGTACTCGGACTCCAACTATTTCACTCCTTCACCGATATCGAATTCGTTTTCTAGAAAGAAAATAACGTACAATCGAATAAATAGCAAATAATGCAGAAAATATGAAATGCTCTAATATGCATGATTTTTGTGCAGTGTCTTGGTACTGGTTTTAGACTCCTCTTGGTGAAATTAATTTTATTTTTGCACTTACCATTTGTGAGATATGATTTTTACGATTTTTATGCGTCCTTTTGGAAACATAAAATGTACTGATTATGTGTGGCCTAATTCTGTGCAAGCTGAGTTCATAAATGGAAAGTATACCTTTTTATAAGAATTACAAAATTGGTTTGACGTTTTTCTGAGTTATAATGAATTTCTTATGAATTTTCTAGTAAAAAGTCCCATTTTCACCCTTTATTTACTCTTATAAATTTTTTGGCAGATTTTCTGTACAGAATGTGCTACTGTTTAATTTACCATATTGTAGATAATAAAATTACAAAACCAACAAAACTAGTTTCACTCAATTTGGAGTTAAAATGAATTAGATATTGATTTTCAAAGTTTAGCTATTTTTCTGTTGGAAAAATATTTCAGTTTAACATTTCTCTTCTTTTCTTTTCCTCTCTTTCTCTCTTACAGGTGGGGCCAGTGTGCCATAGAGACAGAACAGAGCAGAGCGAATGAGACAGTGGAACGGACCGTCCGATCTACGAGAGGATGGTCCGGCGTGGCGAAACAGAGGGGCCGCGGCAATAAAGCGAACCGTCCAGGCACGGAGAGGATGGTCCGGCGAGGCAAAGAGCAGAGCCGGCGAAACGGATCGGACCGTCCGAACACGGAGAGGATGGTCCCGTGGGGTGAAACAGAGGAGGTTTAGTCGGCGAGCTTCTCCACGGTGGCGGTGGTGATGGCGGCGTCGGCTGCTGTCAGGGCCAAAAGAGAAAATGCAGAGGAGATCAAGGAGAAGCTGTCGGTGGTGGTCTCGCTGCCGGCAGTGGCCGGAGCTAGGCACAGTGGCGGCGCAAGCGGCGGAGCGGTTCGGGGTGGCGATGCCGATAGAGCTACGGCCGGTTTCTGGCCAAATCAATGCATCCATAAGTTACTACTGGGTGCAAGGATGCTCACCCTGCGATGGCCCGAGGCGGAGGAACACCGGACAGCGGCGGCAGCAGGCGGGCGAACTTGGAGAAGACGACGCCGATCTCGAGCTTCACTACATCATTTCCTGATTCCTTCTGCCGGTGGTCTTCTGGGAGTGAGGCGACGCTGGAGGCGCGGTGGTTCGGGCTGGGACTTCCTGTGCCGGCCGGAACAAGGACAAACCGGGCGACGGCAGTTCGGCAGCGCAGAGAGCAGGGACGGCGACACCAGAGCGACTTCAACCAGCAACCCTGGGACGGCCAGGTGCAAAAATGGAACCATTAAAGCTTGTAGATCACATTCCCGGGGTCAAGGAGGGATGGAACTCACCTCCCGGCTGACCGCGGGCTCAGGGCGTGAGGGCCCGGCTACGGGAGCTGACCTGGGCGCGTGCGAGTTCCCGGGCGAGAGGGCCCGGACACGGTCCCGGGCACGGGCGAGTTTCCGGGTGAAGGGCCCGGACACGGTCCCGGTTGCTAACATTTGGTATCAGAGCACGGAAGCGAGGCCACGGGCGAGTACCCGGGCACGAGGGCGAGTCCCCGGGCGTGGTCTCGGGCGCGGGCGCACCTTCGGTGCGGCGACCCCAACTTCTGCAGCGAGCCCCGGCGCTCCCGCGGCGGGCACACCCACGACGTCGCCTGATGCCTCGACGCCCGCTCCCGTGACTCCAGCACCACCGGCGTCTCCACTGCCCCAGCCCGAGTTCGTCTCGCCGCCTCCAGACATGGAGGAGTACTGGGACGCCGACAACGATGACGTCGAGCCGCGGTACCACACCGTCGACAACGTCCTCGAGGCAGCGACACCGCCGGGCCTTGCCGCGCGCCAGGTAGCTATTGAGCTCCATCTGCAAATCGAGGAGGAGCCAGCCACCTTCGCCGAGGCCGAGAGACATAAGTCCTGGCGCCGTGCCATGATGGAGGAGATGGACTCCATCGAGAGCAACCAGACCTGGCGTCTGGTGCCCCTTCCGCCCGGTCACCGGCCAATCGGGCTGAAGTGGGTCTACAAGCTGAAGAAAAACGCCGCCGGCGAAGTGATCAAGCACAAGGCACGGCTGGTGGCAAAGGGCTACGTCTAGCAACTTGGCGTGGACTTCGACGAGGTCTTCGCCCCCGTGGCCCGCATCGACCATCGAGTCGGTGCGGCTACTGCTGGCACTCGCTGCCCAGGAGGGGTGGCCGGTGCACCACATGGACGTAAAGTCCGCGTTCCTGAACGGGGAGCTCATCGAGAAGGTGTACGTTCGCCAACCTCCCGGCTTCACCGTCGTCGGCCACAAAGACAAGGTGCTGCGCCTGGACAAGGCGCTCTACGGTCTCCGTCAGGCCCCGCGAGCGTGGAACGCCAAGCTCGACGAGACGCTGGTGGCGCTCGGCTTCCGCCACAGCGCGTCGGAGCACGCCGTCTACGCCCGCGGCAAGGGCGCCTCTCGGCTGCTGGTGGGGGTCTACGTCGATGACCTCGTCATCACCGGGAATGACGCCACCGAGATCGCCAAGTTCAAGCAGCCGATGAGCTCCAGGTTCAAAATGAGTGACCTTGGTTTGCTCTGTTTTTACCTGGGCATTGAGGAGCAACAGGGGAGCGACGGCATCAGGCTGTCCCAGGCGGCGTACGCGCGCAAGATTCTAGAGCGTGCGGGCATGGCGAGCTGCAATCCGAGCCACACTCCCATGGAGCCTTGCCTGAAGCTGTCGAAGGCGAGTACAGCGGCGCCGGTGGACGCCACTGAGTACCGGGGCCTCGTCGGCTGCCTCCAGTACTTGGTGCATACCAGGCCGGACATCGCTTTCGCCGTCGGCTATGTCAGCCGATTCATGGAGAGTCCCACCTCCGAGCACCTCAACGCGGTGAAGCGGATTCTACGCTACATCACCGGTACGATCGACTACGGCTGCCATTACAGGCGCACCGAGGCAGAGCTGAAGCTGCTCGGTTTCAGTGATGCCGACATGGGCGGCGACATTGATACAAGGAAGAGCACCACCGGGGTGCTGTTCTTCCTCGGCTCATGCCCGGTGACCTGGCAGTCGCAGAAGCAGAAGGTCGTCGCTCTCTCCTCCTGCGAAGCTGAATACATTGCGGGGATGGCGACGGCCTGTCAAGGCATTTGGCTGGCGCAGCTCTTGGCTGAATTGAAGAGCGAGCAGCGCGCCGCCTTCCTACTGAAGATGGACAGCCAATCGACGATAGCCCTCAGTAAGAATCCTGTCTTTCATGATCGAAGCAAACATATAGATGTCAGATATCATTTCATTCGAGAATGCATTGGCGATGGGAGGATGGACATTGAGCACGTCCACACTGAGGAGTAGCTAGCTGGCATACTGACGAAGCCGCTGGCGCGTGATCGTTTCTGCGAACTCCGAGTGCAGCTGGGCGTTGTCAAGATCAGCAAGGAACTTCAGGCTTAGGGGGTGAAATGTAAGCATTGTAATCCTGAGTTCCCGCTCGTTTTTCGTTTCTCTGTTAGTTAAGCCTTGGACAGTAGTTGGTCCGACGTCACGGACGTTGGCGCGAAATGGGCGCGACGTGGGCGTGACGTGCGTGTATGCGTCTGTACGTTGGTTCGTGGGCGACGTCACGGACATGGGCGCGACGTGCGGACCCTGTACATTTGTAAATTCTCTATAAAATGAGAAGGCAAGAACAGAAAGCCCATGTGGCAGTTTTGGGCAGCACCAATCTCTTTGTGTTCCAAGTGTTCACGTGTGTTCCTGTGTTCTTCGTCCTCCCAGCTGACCGCGGGCGCCGGGCGCGAGGGCCCGGCTACGGGAGCTGACCCGGGCGCGTGCGGGTTCCCGGGCGAGAAGTCCCGGACACGGTCCCGGTCACGGGCGAGTTTCCGGGTGAAGGGCCCGGACACGGTCCCGGTTGCTGACATTTGCCAGGCGACGAACACCTCTGTTTTTCTATTGGACTTCAAACGGGCTACTGAAAACGATGGAGTACAGGGGCTATTTAATAGCCAGGGGACGCACACCTCGGAGCCACGAACTCCACATACCTCGGAGCCACCAACTCCCTGCTCGGCCAGCTTGCCACGATCTGCACGATTCAGTCTTCAACGTCTCGAGCACCACACGCTCGTTTCCGGACGACTCGGCCTCCTCTAGTGCTAATCCGGCACCATGCATGCCCTTTTCCCACCTATTCTCACGCACAGAACAAACTGAATCGACTCAGACTCACCGACGCGAAAGCACCGCACTCTCCACGACCCAGCTCGACACCACGCGACACACACGCACTGACTAGAACACATCTCGGTCAGGTTTATTTCCTAACAAACACCCCCCTAAACCTGACATCACCATGCGCGCCGACTCACAGCAGGCATGGCTCCTCGCAGGCGTCCGCGAGGAGGGCCCTCTCCTTCTTCGGCTCCCGGCAGTTCCTGGCGATGTGGCCACGAACGCCGCAGTTGTAGCACCTCCCTCGGTTGCGGCGCTCCGAACGCCCGCTGGTCCCCGAGCACGTGCTACTGCCGCCATCGTCGTCGACGTGGCTGCCACTGCCCTTGTCGCCGCCGCCTCCGCGCCACGCATTTCCGCTGCTCCTCGCTTCGCCGCCGTGCTCCTTGCCGTTGCGCCGGCGAGCTTCCCACTGCTCCTCAGTGAGTAGCAGACGCCCAGCACCACCCGTCTCCTCATCGACGTCGCGAGACTCCTCCGCCACGCGCAGCCGTCTGACGAGCTCCTCCACGGACATGGTGTTGAGGTCCAGAAGCATCTCGATCGCCACTACGACCTGCTTCATCTTCTTCGGGACCACGCGCAGGATCTTCTTCACCACGCGGCTGTCCTCCATCGCCTCGCCAAGCTCGCGCAGGTTGGCGACAAGCCCGTTGATGCGCATCGTGAAGTCGTCGACGGACTCCCCGTCGTGGAACGCGACGTTCTCGAACTCCTTCAAGAGACGTTGCACGTTCGCGGACTTCACGCGATCATCGCCGACCCTCATCTTCCTCACCGCCTCCCACGCTTCTTTCGCCGACTTCTTCACGGCGAGCCCGGCCTTCATCTCCGACGGCACCGCGCGCAAGATGGCGGCTAGCGCCCGCCGATCCTTGGCGCGCTCGGCGCTGACGTCCTCCACAGCATCCCAGAGCTCTAACGCCTCTAGGCTCACCTGCATGACCAATGACCACTCATGATAGCTGGTCTTGGTCAGCAGCGGCAGCTCAACTGCGCCGGTGTTGGGGACGACGCGCTCCGCCATGACGCCGGGCTTCTGCGGGGTGCCGGACATCTTCGTTGCTTGCTCTTGGCTGTCGTCACCGCCGCTACCATTGCCGCTGCCACGGCGGCTTGGCGGCGTGTACACTCCTTCACTCGACATGGCAGCAAGAACTCGACCTGGCTCTGATACCAATTGTTGGCACCGCACCGAAGGCCGCGCCCGCGCCTGCGCCCGTGCCTGCGCGCAGGCATGGTCGCAGGCGCGGCCTTCGGTGCGGCGCCAACAGAGGCCTGGGGTTTCTCTGGAGAACACGATGTGGTCGAGGAGGAGATGTCCCTGGCAGTTTCTGCTGTGCACTAGTCTGAGTCAGTGAGCTTTGTCCTATTATTTTATGTACAACCTTTGTGAAGATTATACTGAAATTTTTACTGTAATCAGTTCACAATCTAATCCAGGTTCTGGTAAATTTTGGTGAGCAGGTGTTTGATGGATTAATTCTGGAAAAAATGCCAAATAGGCTGTCTGCAGGGAAAATATTCTCTGCCTTGCTGAATCCAAAATATTTGTTTGAGATATTTATTGAATTGATAAAATTTGGTAAAAATTACTGGAGATAAAGGAGAATGTGCTTAACCTACTGACCAAATTTCATTGCTAGAAGTGGTCTGGTTTATTTTTGGTGAATTTGCAAAGTAGGGTTGTTGATCCAGTTTTTCTGCAGTTTCATTTATTTCTCCAGTGCCTTGATCTTATCATTTTATGTGTTTTCTTTGGGAGATAAATTAAACCAAAATTCCTGGTGGTAGGGTTCATGTTGCACACACTTTGGCAAAAGGGCTCTGTCTAATTAGTCTTCATTTTTATTTGGTGAATTTTAGAAGTATACTCATTCAGTTTTTGCTAGTTCCCTAGTCTAGCTGATTTGAGGGATTTTATTGAAGTATTTATTGAAGTGATAAAATCATGTAAAATTTACAGTGGATTAATTATGTGGGATAGTGTTTACAGGAATTTTTCCATGCTTTTATGTTTGACCGATCATTTTTAGAAATTCCTTAGGCTATACAAATGTATATGCCTCCTATTATGGAAATGCATTATAAGATCCAAAAACAATCCAAAAAGAGAAGTATGCACATGAAACGGTAATAATTTATTTGTCCACAGATTCCTATGTCGAACATAGTTTATACTCATTTATTTGCATTACCTTTTATTATTTATATCGTGACTTAGGGTAAGTCTTTAAATAAATTAAAAGTTTTAACTATAAAAGTTTTAGCGGTTACCCCTTTTTAAGATTTACTTTAGTAAATTTACCTCTCATTACTGCTCCCTGGTTTGGAAATTATAGAGTTTTACTTTCGAGGTCTTTTTGTTAATTTGTTTTGGTTAGAATTTCGAAAGTCGAAATTCTGGTATGCACATCTTTGGGCAGAATTAACGCACACCTTTGGGCCAAATTGACGCCAAAATTTGTGCCCAAATGATGCACATTCTAGACTGAATTGATGCGCACCTATGGGGTAAATTTACGTGCGCATTTGGGCTGAAATTATGTGAAACAAAGGGCCGAATATAGGATCAGGTTCAGGCCGAACTTACGCTTACTGTTGGGCTAAAGTTTACGAGAACTTGTGGACCGAAATTTACGGCTATTTCTCGCCGAATTTAGGACTATTGTTAAGGCCGAACTTATGGCTACTGTTAATTTACGCCTACTTTTGGGCCGAAATCACAGGCACTTTTGGGCTGAAATCACAAGCACTTTTGGGCTGAAATTGTCATAATTGCTGGCCTAGGACCACTTCTGGGCAAAATTTACGCCTACTTTTAGGCCGAGTTCAGGCGCACATTTGGGTTGAAATTACGAGCATTGCTGGCCCTAATTTAGGAGAGCTAATTTGCTACACTTTTTGCTGATAGTACTAACACATTGGGCCGATGTGATGCACACATTTAGGTAAATTTTAGTATAACAAAATTGGGCCGAATTTTTGCGCAGTTTTAGGCCTAATTCGCACGCACTTTTGGGATGAAACTGATAGGACATTGGGGCTGAATTTAGGACTTTTTTTGGGTTAAATTTACTCTTACTTTTGGGGGATATGCAAATGCTTTTGGTCTGCAATTACGAGTAGTGCTAGGCCTAATTGACGAACACAGTTGGGCCGAATTGACAAACATATTTGGGCTAAATTTATCTGTTGTGCTGAATTGACTTGGAATTAGCGTTTTTACTGTTACTAATTTAATTTTTTTTAATTTACAAAACTAATTTTTGATTTTGTTTTTTTGCAGAAGTACCCTCTTGCCGCCGTGGGCTAGGGCGGTGTTTAAAAACCGCCGTGGCCCACGGCGGCGAATGGCCTGGGCCCACGGCGGCCTCACCAGGCCGTGACGGCGGCCCACGGCGTCAGCCGGCCTCTTCCTCCCCGCGCGCCCGTTCCCATGCCTGTCCCCGCGCCCGTGCCCCCGCCCGTCCCCGCGTCCGTTCCCGTGCCAGCGCCCGCGCTCATCTCCCGCTCGCTCTCTCCCTGCGCTTGGGGCCCGCGCGTCAGAGCGCCTCCCGCTGACAGGCCGGGCCCGCTTGCATTCTGCCCCCTGCGGACGAGCGCGGGCGCGGGGTGCGGGCGCGGGCACGGGGACGGGCACGGGCACGGGCGCGCAGGAAGGAAGAGGCACGGGCATTTTTGCATTCAGCCAGGGGCCATTTGCCACTGTGGCGCAGGGCGGCAATGCCTGGCCCCGGCCCCGCTAACGCCGTGGGCCGCCATCACGGCCTGGTGACGCCGCCATGGGCCTAAGCCATTCGCCGCCCTGGGCCACGGCGGTTTTTAAATACCGCCCTGCCCCACGGCGGCAAGAGGCTATTTCTGCAAAAAAGCAAAATCAAAAATTAGTTTTGTAAATTAAATAAAAATTAAATTAGTAACAGTAAAAAACCCGGATTAGTACGCATGGTTTTGGGCTACAGCCCACTATTAGACCAGTGTTTTTCTTTCCAGAAGTAAATAGTCAATTGGTATTCGGTAACTTCCTCTCAAACTCTTAACCTTTTGTTACATTGTCTTGCAAAAGTCTCAAAAAAGTTATGTTCCTTCACTTTCATCTGGAAATTTGCGTTAATTCGTCAAACATAAATCTAGAAAATCACTCATGCAATATATTATTAAATCCTCCTTTAAAACGTATGAATTTTATAGTTTTTTCATATGAAATAGTTTAATTCCCATGAAAATCCTCCAAAATTTCACCGTTCTAAAGAAGGCCTAAAAGCTTGTGATAATAAGGGGTTTTGTTCAGTGGCTGAAAATAATATTCCGAAGCCTCTGTATGTTCTCCATTCCTTGTGTGTACAAGGCTCATACTATAGAGAAGTACTTGTTAGGTTCCCAACCAATTCCATGTATATATATATATATATAGATGAAAATGGTTCTATACTTAGAAGTATGTACTCCTGCTTGCATCTACCAATTATTTGTAGCCAGTTTTTAATCGATGCTTTAGATATATACTGCTACCAAATAAAAAAAGGTAGATACCCCCACTAAATAAAAAAGGTATATATTGCTACCAAATAAAAAAAGTTATATACCACTACTAAATAAAAATAGGTATATATCGCCACTAAATAAAAAAGGCATATACTGTACTGCTACTAAATAAAAAATAGTACATGCTACCCACTATAAAAGAAAGCGTATGCATGCAAGTGAGAGTACATACTCCTGGGAGTACAAAACAGGGTTAACCCTTTTTTGTTTATAGGGGGTAGTATGTACTATTTTTTATTTAGTAGCAGTATAGTATATACCTTTTTATTTAGTAGCGGTATATACCTATTGTTATTTAGTAGTGATATATACCTATTTTTATTTGGTAGCAATATATACCTTTTTTATTTGGTGGGGTATATATCTTTTTTTATTTGGTAGCGTTATTGTAACGCCCCGCTTTCTGCGAGACGTTAAATAATAATTTGCTAAAAACTACTTGTGAAAATTTTAATTCTCAAGTGCTGTGTTGTATATTGTGTCATGGATCTTAGCCTATCTCTCTCCCTTGATCTCGACAATCTATCCTCTCAAAATCCTCCGTTCCAAAATAACCTCCAAGTTCGAATCGCTGTTATCGAACTTCGCTTCCGAAACCCTAATGGCAAAGTCCCTCGATCTTTTCTTAAAAGCCTCCGCCCCCATATCTGTCCCATTGTTCGAATCATATCCCCTTTGGAATCAACCTCTACTCAACGATCTCTCCCCACCAATATGTATATGTAAATATACATGTGCATCTATACCTATACATATATATATGTATACATGCAAATATATATATACATATATACCTGTATCAGCTCCACACCCGATTCCACCATCATACCAATAAACTTATTTATATATATATATATACCTCCATAAGCATACCCCTATAAATCCACCTATATATGTGTACCTAAATACATGTGTATACATTCATATACAGACATGACATGTACATACATGTATCGCCCCTCCACTTTGGTCCCCTAAAATCCCCTGAGTATCTACCTCCTTGTTTCCTCCGTAGGAATCCCTGCAAACACCGATGAGTTTGAAATAAATTGAATTTAATTCCCTCCCTTGTCATCTCAAATTAATCCAAAAGGGACAAATACAAAGTTATACCTAAATCCGTGCTTGTGAGCCCCTTCTTGAATCCTCAAAATTTTATGAATTCAAAAATAAATTTTGAATTTAATTCCTCTTTTGAAGTCCCCCCCAAACTTCCTCCCAAAATACCCAGAGAAAATAAAAGGAGTCCATGTTCCCTCGGGCCACCCTCTCTATTTCCCTCCCTGTGCAGCCCACGGCCCAGCAACACGCAGCCAAGCGCGCCAGCCGCCGAGGCTGTCGGATCTGCGCCACATGGCTAGCGCACTGTGCGTAGCCACCGTCGATCTCCTCTCACCGCCTACGCTCGACCGCCCCGCGCTGGATGGCTGCCATGTTGCCCCCATGTGCCCTGCGCCGTCGATCTCCCCGCTCCGTGCACAACCGCGCGTGAGCCGCGCCGAGGCATTGGATGGGCGTCGCGTTGCCCCCGCGCGCCCACCGCACCACCCGATCTCTCCGCTCTCTCGCCCGCGCGTGAGCCCGTCCGCTGCCACTCAATGCTTGCCACGTGGCTCGTTCCGTGAATGCCACCGTCCGATCTTTGTAACGCGCTCGTGCGGACCGGCGCGCGCCATAGATCGCTGACGCCTATCCCTCGCCGCGCTCCGCCATTCGATCTTTCCTACTGTTCATCTCCTTCCTCCATTCTCCAGCCTTGTTCTCCCGTTCACGCTCACAACCCGCTCGGTCGAAAGCCGAGCCGACCACCCTTTTCCTCATCATCCTTCGGCGTCACCCCGGTGCGCCCCACCTTGACCACGCCCCACGCCGCTCCTCCTGCGCGGGAATTCCAAGCTACGCCATTCGATGCGCCGCCTCTACGCGCACATCCAATCTCCGCCCCTCACCGGGTTCGAAGCCAAGCTCCTCTGCACGATCCCGAACTTCATCGTCCGGCCATCCCCGCTAGCTGGTGAGCTCGCTGTGTCTTCATCCCCCCCTCTAGACACACTCCTGTTTCCCCGGACGGACATGCAAGCTAGCTGCCGAAGTGAACACCGGTTGGATCTCGTCGCTAGTTGACCTCCCTCCCCATTTCCCACGGCCACCTGCCCTCCTTCTTCCTTTTCCTCATCGCCGCCGGCTCTGTTAATGCCGCCACGGCCTCCCCATTCTCCCTCTCACCATGGCCATCGGCCCCTTTCCCCTCTTCTCTCTCCCTGCCGCCTCGGCATCTCGTCACCGGCCGCCGTCGCCTGCCCCCGGTGCGATCCGAACCGTTGAAGCCTTCCACCTTGCTCCTCACTCTCTGCCGGTGTGGTGGCTCGCTGTGAAAATGCCGGCGGCGTAATTTCGCCCTCGTCTGCCATCCGATCTATGAGTTCTCTCCCTCGTGCTGAGACCATGGAGAAGATGACAACGTGGCAACTCCCAAAGCCGCCACGTGGGCATCAAGTTGGCTCGTCCTCGCCCTGCCCGAGCCAAGTCACACCTGCTCTCCTCCTCGCCGACATTTGGGCCCGGCCTTGTTCTTGCCACCCGGGCCCCGATCTCCAGTGGCTGCAGGCCTTCCCTCCCTTTTTCCTCTTTGGCTTGCGGGCCCCATGCTGCCATCGGCCCCAGTTGTCAGTGACTCCTTGAAGATTCCAGAGAATATCCCTTCCAAATTCCCCAAATAAATCCTTTTTCCTTTATCAGAAATCCATTTAATCTTCAGAAATTCATATCTTCCGATCCGTGACTCCGATTGACTCCGTTCCAACTCCAGTAATTTTTTAAAAATGAGATATATTCAATGGCACTATTATTAGAACTAAATAGGATCTTTTTACTGATCTTTGTGTAGATTTCTATGTGTTTGTGCATAGTAACGGTCGCCAAAAATTCGTTTCGGAGTAGATTTCGCGACGATTTCTCAAAGACTCGTGAATACCTAGAGCAAGGCAAGTCACCTTTGATCAATCGAGCCTATAATTGAAATTTAAATTATTTTCATTGCGAAATTGCATCGATATGCATGCATTGATCCGTTCGGTCCCGTCTGCGAGTCAGACCGGTAGACCTACCCAAGCTTGCTGCATTTAAATCCTCCCTTGATGATTATAGTACCCTGTTCCCTTGTAACCACCGATGTTGTGCCTCGGTATTCATGCACTATTGTACGAGTACTGATGATCGCTCGTTTAACTTAAAATTTGAGTAACTTCTTGGCTAAAACTTGGTTTTATGAAATATTTGGAAAACCTGACACCTCGGTCGGTGCCTTGTGAAAGCAAAATGAATTGTAAAGTGGAGATTCGCGACACAAGGCCGATCCGGTGTGTGTGATGCCTGTGTCGTCCCTTTAAGGACCGATTCCTTCAGAATTTCACCCGAACATATGACAGTATAACCACATGGGTGAATCGGTAAGCCCCTGGCTGAGTAACTAGACTCTCAGGGACGTCTTGCGTGCCATTGGACTGTGGATCATGCGGGTGGGCATCGGGGTTGTCTCTTGGGTTCCTGGTACAGCATGGTCGTGAACCTATCTGTAACGACCCGTTTCTCCTTTCTCTGTTGGAATTTGTTTTCTTAATGCGAACTCCTCTCCAATTCCGTTCAGCTGTGCCCCAGTTTTTCTCCCCCGGCCATGCCCAATCCCTAAATCAATCTCTGCCTTGACGTCGCGTCACCTCAGCAGTTTATCGTGACTCCTTTTCCCTCTCTATCGCCCCTGCACCACCGTGTCCCTGCCTCGCACGCCGGCTATATAAAGCCATCCATGCCTCCTCTTTCTTCTATTTTGCAACCCAGCCGTCTCTGCCAAACCGCCATCACCAGCTTCATAGCTAAGCCATCATCTTCCTTCTCCCCAGCCCCCGGAGCCATTTCTACTCCCCGAGCTCCATCGCCACCGCTCATCGCCGAGCCTACCATCCGAAGTTCCTAACCGGTGAGCTTTGTTGCCCTATCCGCAAGTTTAACTCAGCCGTCTACGATAAACCTTCATCCATCTGCCATCCATCCTCAGCCGACTGCTACCTTTCTGCAGCCGACTGCCGCGATGTTCTTTTCCTAGTGTTTTACCTCTTTTCAGCTTGGCAGTAATCATCTTTTCTGCTTGTTTAGATCCTGAACCGGTGGACGATTCAGAAGCCGTCTTCGCCGAGGAAGATCTTCCGCTGGAACAAGGCAAGCCCCTTTGATCATATTGCCTCCTGTATGTGCAAAATTATGTTGTTTACAAAATATGCATGCTTAGTTTACACTTTAAATTGATCGGCCTCGGTCTGCAAGCGCAATGGACTGACCTACCCAGTAGTCGCACTTATTTTGGTAGGATATTGATGTTTTTTCTCCCTTGATAGCCCCGCCAATAGCACGTTGGCATCCTATCTATGGATACGAATGCTGAGTAGAATGGCTTAGCTCTGCAACGATTGTATTGTCGTTGGAAAACAGTGGTTTTGCTCAACTGTTTGAAAACCCAATACTCTGCGTATCGACGTGTTTTCAGAAATAAATAAAGTTTGAGAAAACCTTGGTGTACAGAGGCAGTGCCTATATGACCTGGCTATGTATTATTGATAAGGACCATTTCCTTTGGGAATTGCATCCGAGCATTTTACAGTGCGACCATACGGGTAAGTATGGGCTGCCCCTGGCCGAGTAAATTGTAGGTTTAGGAAAGTTTGGTGCCGACTGGAGTGGACTCATCTGAGTTGTGGCTCGTGAGCCCTGGTGCTAATGGTGGTTGGAGCTGACCTGAAGCATTGATCCTGTGTGGATCCTCCTGCTGGCATTGGGTAACCCTAGACTGGCTTTGGAAATGGCCTTGTCACGAACTTCCGGTACAGGCCAGTACTCGGTGTAAGTTTCGTATCGTATGGGTAAAGCGTACACCCTCTGCAGAGTTTAGCTGAACTGTTCGAACAGCCGTGCCCACGGTTAAGGGCGATGTAAGGTGATTCCCATAGCGTAGATTTGATTGCCAGTGATTTGTGAAATGGATTGTTGGAAAGGGAATCGTGACTAGAGTTTGCCGAGTAAGCAAACGGAAGGCCTGTGTGGCCAGAAACGGGACTGTGTGACCCGGGGTGTTGAAGCACCATAAACAAGTGTGTGAAAAGTTAACAGGAGAAAAGTCTTCGGGTTGTAGCCAGAAGACGATAACGAGCAGGCTCCCGGGTTGTAGCCAGGGCAGCAAGATTGAGCTAACTGGTTGTGGCCAGTGTAGCGAATGAACTAATAAACCGGTTGTAGCTGGAATTGCTAAAAGAGAAAGCTGAGAACCGGTTGTAGCCGAGTCTCAAGGTCAACGGGTGGTCGGAGCCACTCGGGAGAAGTAACAGACCTAAGGAGTGGTCGAAGCCACTCGGGTGATAGCTGAGTTGTGTGGTCACTCGGTAAATCACCGGATGATGAATATGGAAATATATGATTCAGTAGCTACATGTGGCGAGTTGTTGAAAAGCAACTTGCGGAATGGATCGAGGTGTGAGCCTCTTTCCGACAACTAAAAATTTGACACACTAGTATTTGATAAGCAAAATGTTTCTAAAGGCTGGTTTCGCAAATAAGACTCTTAGCCCCCTTTGTCTAGCTGACATGGCACCTTTCCCTGGCTCACTAAGTACGAAAGTACTCACCCTTGTTCCTATATATGTATACTATACTAGATTTTGAAGAAGAAGACGAAGACCCGACTACTGCCGAGTTCTTCCAGGACCAAGCCGACTACGAGGACTTCTGAGGTTTCGGACCTAGCTCCCAACCAAGCCTGTGGTATCGTCATGTTCCATCGCCGAGTAGTTTTCCTCCCTTGCTTCCGCCCTGTCTGTGTTGTATCTCGCTAGTTTACCCTGTTCTCGCCGTTGTCCATCTGGGGCCTGTCCTGGATGGAAACCTTTGTATATATTATATGTACTCAGTTATGTATTTATTGTACTCTGAGTTTGTATCATGATGACTATGTGTATATCCGACTACTGATCCAGAGATCGGGTACTGTTTGCATATGGTGGGCTTCCGCCTTGGTGGAGGAGCCACACTATCCTGTGATTGGTCTCGAGGACCCCTCCAGTTGGTATGGGATAACCTGGGAGGGCTAGGGAAACGCCTTGTCGCGAAAACCTCTAGGCCATCGATCGTGCCTGATCAGTGTAAGCTAGTGGCTAGAGTGAGTCGCGTCGTGTGGGTAAAGTATACCCCCTCTGCAGAGGTCTAAACTGTTTGAACTGCCGTGCCCACGGTCATGGGCGGATGTGAGGTGATTCCCTAATATAGTTTTGTTTTACCCTGTTTGCAACTATGTGTGTGGTTTTGGGAACGGTGAGGAAGATGTGCCATCGAGGACGCGGGTCGTCCGATGATGTCGGCTTGACTATCGAGAACGGCAGGACCGGGGAAGTCTGGAGAAAATGCTTTGGCTCGAAGAGCCGATTGATGTAAATTCTTAAGATTGCAAAAACTGGAGAAATAAAAATTGATGCATCTTTCACTCCGATTGGACGAGACCCACCTCGTCCTGATTGTTGAGAAGCACATACTAACAGATTTAAAAAATTTCAACAAAACGGATTTATAAAATAACCAGCCTCTCTTTGAAGCCTACAACAACCACCTAAGTTTCTCTGACTTACTAAGTACTTAAATACTCACCCTTGCTCTATATATATATAGTTCTCCGACGGGAGCTGGATACTGGAGTTGCAGTGAAGTGAAGATTAGGGTTTCGTCCTGGTTCCCAGCCGCTGCCTATACGTTGGGACTTAGTCCGTTGTTCCGCTGCTGCCGCTGCCTCTATGTTGTTCGTTGCTGTCTCCGGCTTACTCCGAAGCTGTAACGTAAGTTAAGGTATAATCTATTTATTTATTTATTTATTTAAGGTACTGCAATGATGCATATCTAATTTTCGTAGATACCAGCGCTGTGTCTTGGGACTGGTATTGGTATCGCGGTTCCGCAGGAAGACAGTTCGCGCTGTTTTCCTACGGCACGCCCTATTTGGTACCGTTGTACGACGGTGCCAGATCGGGATATGACAGATATATACCTTTTTATATTTGGTAGCAGTATATATCTTTTTATTTGGTAGCGGATACCTAAAGCATTTATCGAGGACTGGCTACAGATAGACGATAGATGCAAGTATGAGTACATACTCCTAGGAGTATAAAACCATTTTCATATATATATATATTCCTCTGAAATTACACTTGGGGAGGTAGCAGATAGCAAATGTTCCTCTATTCTCTCTCAGCATAGTCAAATTCAATTCCTTTGTGCTGGTGACATATGAATATTGACACATGTTCAGAACTTCAGATATATCTGTCAGTTGGTCAATCTTAAAGTCTCATTTCACATCTTCCTCTTGCCTGTACGGCCCGTATCACTGCCATGATGTAGTAGCATGGACACTTCTTTGGCTTATATCACCATATAATCTCTCTTGTCAAATTTTATAAAAAAAATTCATAACTATCTAAGGCCCTGTTCGTTCCTGCTTATTCTAGTTGGCTTAACTCCTCGTTTCCCGCGTGCACGCTTCCCAAAACGATAAACGGTGTGTTTTTTGCAAAAATTTTCTATATGAAAGTAGCTCTAAAAAAGCAAATAGATCCATTTTTCAACTTTTTAATAGTAAATACTTAATTAATCACACGCTAATAACGTTTCTCGTTTTACGTATGACTTATTTAAGCCACACAATAAGCACTTAAAAACACACCCTAAGTCACATGCATTTACCTAGGTGTGATTGCATCTAGGTGTAAAAAAAGACTTTTTGTTCTTTATTCTTTCAGGCGACGACGCAACGCTAGCTAGCTACACTCTCTTCTTGCCAAGGCTATCCACCATGACAAAGCAAGCAACCATGCTTCACATCAAGCTCATCAGCATCATCTGCTTCCTACTGCTCGGCGTGGTCGGAGCCCTTGACGAGCTCGTAGCCAGCGACGACGGCGGCCAGTTCGTCTACTCCGGCTTCTCCGGCGCCAACCTCACCCTCGACGGCACGGCGACGGTCACGCCGGGCGGCCTGCTCGAGCTCACCAACGGCACGCTCCAGCTGAAAGGCCACGCCTTCCACCCGACGCCGCTCCGGTTCGGCAACGGCGGCGCGGTGGTGCGATCCTTCTCCGCCTCCTTCGTGTTCGGCATCCTCTCCGCTTACCCCGACATGAGCGCCCACGGCATCGTCTTCCTCGTGTCCCCCGGCACCAACTTCTCCGCTGCGCTGGCCAGCCAGTACCTGGGCCTCGTCAACGTCCGGAACAACGGCGACGCCAGCAACCGCATCTTCGCCGTGGAGCTCGACACCTTGCAGCAGGAGGAGTTCCGTGACATCAACGACAACCACGTCGGCATCGATATCAACGGCCTCGTCTCGCTTCGGTCCAGCAACGCCGGTTACTACGCCGACGGCGAGGGTGGCGGCTTCAGAAACCTGTCGCTGATAAGCCACGAGGCGATGCAGGTGTGGGTCGACTACGACGCCGGGAACACCCAGATCAACGTGACCTTGGCTCCTCTCAGCGTTGCGAAGCCCGTCAAGCCACTGATCTCCGCCGTCTACAACCTGTCGTCGGTGATCACGGACACGGCATACGTCGGCTTCTCGTCGGCGACAGGCTCGTTCAACTCGAGACACTACGTGCTTGGCTGGAGCTTCGCCATGAACGGCCCGGCTCCGGCAATCGACATCGCCAAGTTGCCAAAGTTACCTCATGAGGGCCCGAAAGCTCGGTCCAAGGTCCTAGAAATCGTCCTACCAATAGCATCTGCAGCTGTCGTCCTCGCCATGGGCATTTTGGTTATTCTACTTGTGCGAAGGCAGAAGAGGTACACTGAGCTACGTGAAGATTGGGAGGTCGAGTTTGGGCCACATCGATTCCCCTACAAGGATCTACACCATGCAACACAAGGATTCAAGAATCAGTGCTTACTCGGCGTAGGAGGGTTCGGAAGAGTATACAAAGGCGTTCTTCCAAATTCCAATGTGGAGGTTGCTATCAAGAGGGTATCACATGACTCAAGCCAGGGTGTGAAGGAATTCGTCGCAGAGGTTGTTAGCCTAGGCCGCCTCCAACACTGCAATCTCGTAAGGTTACTTGGCTATTGTCGACGAAAGGGTGAACTCATGTTGGTATACGACTATATGTCAAATGGAAGCCTTGATAAATATCTGCATGGTCAAGACAACAAGCCAACTCTAAGTTGGGCTCAAAGGTTTCAGATCATCAGGGACATTGCATCAAGTTTGCTCTACCTCCACGAGGAGTGGGAGAAAGTAGTTATCCACCGAGATATCAAGGCAAGTAATGTGCTTCTCGATAAAGAGATGAATGCACGGCTAGGTGATTTTGGTCTTGCAAGGTTATACGACCATGGCGATGACCCGCAAAGTACGCATGTTGTTGGTACAATAGGATACCTAGCTCCTGAGCTAGGACGCACTAGCAAAGCAACCCCACTAACCGACGTATTCGCCTTCGGGACCTTCATTCTCGAGGTCACATGTGGGCGAAGACCTATCTACCATGATTCACATGGCAGCCAAGTTATGCTGGTCGATTGGGTATTGGATCATTGGCATAGACAGTCACTTGTTGATACGGTTGATATGAAACTCCAAGACGACTTCGACGTTGGCGAGGCAATCCTGGTGCTCAAGTTAGGGCTCTTGTGCTCACACCCGTTCATCAACTCGAGACCAGACATGCGGCAAGTGATGCAATACCTGAAGAAAGAGCTGCATCTACCAGAGCTGATGCCGACTAACATGAGCTTTCACATGCTTGCACTGCTGCAGAACGACGGGTTTGACTCGTATGTTCGGTCGTATCCGTCTTCGAGAGGAAGCATTAGCACGACTACTTCAAGCCTCTCACGACGAGGATAACATCCATGCCTATCTATGATGATATAAGCATTACAGAGACCAAATGTTTTCATGTGCTTAATTCAACCTTCATTATCTAAAGAAATGCAATTTGCATGCATTACAAGCTCTAACGTAATTAGGCTGATATTATGTATAGGTTTTGTGATACAAAAGTACTTTGCACTTGTAGCGAGATTTATATTTTCAACGTGCTTTTTAATTCCATGGGGATGAGATTTTGTAGCTATAGTAGTAGCAACATATTACAAAAAAAAACCCGTACTAGTTTAATCCTATTTGTCAGTGGACGATGCGAAATCTTGGAATTTAGGTGCAGTTAGATTCAGCTTAAACAGAAAACAAGAAACATCATTAGCACATAATTAATTAAGCATTAATTATTTTAAACTTGAAAAATAAATCTATTTAATTTTTCAGAGATATTTTCATATAGAAAGTTTTTTAAAAAACATATCTACCTATTAGAAAACGTGTTAACGAAAAACGAGAAAAAAAACTAAAAAGCTTCGAGCCGAATTAAACACCGCCCAATAGCCAGCTATAAGAGATAAATCGATTAATCATGCATGTACTAGCACACTGTTGCAAGCATGAAGACCTGGGCTGGGTGCACGTCCCGTGACTGTGATGCATGAACAGGCAAGCTAGCTTGACATCACATAACTAGCTGACAAATGCAGCACTGTTGCTTGATCTATGCATGACGTCTCTGACGAAAGAGACCAGACAAGTATGAACGCCAGAACAATTGTAATTAAAGGTATGACCAAATTGATGGTAAGGACAGCAGTACATACTTAATTACCTTAGTCAAGCACGTCGTTTTTTATTAAACTTGCATTATATATTAGTACGGACCGATATTTGAATTAGTTTATGGTGCTGGCTTATAAGCCGCACGTAAAACGACAAACGTTATTAGCGCGTGATTAATTAAGTATTAACTATTAAAAACTTAAAAAATGAATCTATTTAATTTTTCAGTGATACTTTTATATAAAAAATCTTTATAAAAAACGCATCGTTTTACGTTTTAAGAAACATACTAACGAAAACTAAGGTATAAGCTAGAAGCAAACACCATGTAAATAGTTATGGAAAAAATTGAAAAAAAATGGTTAGATTAATTATAATGCTAGAGGTATATGTACTCACATGCATGGTTAAATATGATCTACCCTTGGAGCCTTGGAGAAACAAAATAACAAAATTTGCCACTGAATAATGCAGAAATATATAATTTGTTATTTTTATTTCTTCAAGTGTATATCGAATTTGTAGTTATATGTTTGTGTACTAACTTTTTTAAAAAAATTATTTAACTATTTATACCACATGCATATCATAGGTGCAATTGCACCTAGGTGTTAAAAATACTTTCTCGGCACAGAGCAGCTAGCTGGATCCCTAGACAATGCAAGCAAGAGTGACATATCACTGAAGAAAAAAATGGCTAGCATGCATGTAGGACCGATTGATCGATATGCATATGAGCCGTATCGAACTTGTTTTCTATGTAGACTGTAATGATCGACTCGTACTAGCAAGTAGAGAAGTCTGAACTGAATGGACCAGCCGGAGTCGCTGACCATCGTGGCCAACTGATCAGATCGGACTTGATTTGGCTCAGTTCAGATTTCAGAAGGTCAAAGAATCGATCGTCATCGCTCGATCGATCGAGATTTAGAACGAAGGTGAATGGAAGATATTTTGGATTCCCAAAAAATCGTCAGTCACCATCGCATAACTGATGGCGCATGCGCAGGTAATTGAGTTACTGATCACTCACGGCAGTATGCAGAATTGCAGCAGCTTGATCTTGAAGCTATCAGTTAATCTGTTCTAGAAAACTGTCAGCAATTCTCCGTAGAAAACTTTTCCGAACTTAAGACATAAATCTAAGGTGTTTCCCACAGTTCTAGAAGATGATTTTCTCGATTTCAAATATGAAATTTGACAGAGACTGAACGCTGTAACTTTTGAAGGATGCAGCAATGACACAAAACATAAAACATTGTATTCAAATTTAGAGTTGATTTTAGGATTTTTTTTATGGTAATATATTTTATAGAAGAGAAATTTTATGATCCTTAAAAAATACTAAGAGGTATTAAAATTTGTAGCGTAAAATTTAGTACCTCCTTATAACGAACTTAGGTTTCGAGAGGTACCAAATTTATACTATAAAATATGGTACCTCTTAGCAAGAGAACGATAAAATTGTTCTTTTCAGAAACCACTAATAATAAAGATTGATATAAAGTTTTACTAAAAAGATTTTTTTTGCTACTTTGTTTATTTTTTCTATGGCTTATTAGACTAGCTTAATGGATCAGAGCGATATTACTAGGCAACTCAAGTCCTCAACCATCAAGTACGAACAACACATGGACCATGGCAGGTTGAACGCAACAGAAAACCACATCACATCCATCCATGGCACACGAAATGTACTCACTTGAGAATATCTCCTGAACCAAAATGTCTTTCCTGCTTCTTCTCCTTCTCCTGTTCTCCCTTAGCCTGAATCTTGCACCCCGGAACACTGCCGCAGCCGGCGACGATGGCCAGTTCATCTACTCCGGCTTCCGTGGCTCCAACCTCACCGTCGACGGCACCGCCTCCATCACACCAGACGGGCTTCTCCAGCTAACCGACGGGACAGCCTATCTCAAAGGCCATGCCTTCCACCCATTTCCATTTCGCCTCCGCGACATGGCCAACGGCGCCGTCCGGTCCTTCTCCGTCTCCTTCGTGTTCGGCATCGTCTCCGTCTACCCCGACTTCAGCGCCCATGGCATGGCCTTCGTCGTCGCCCCGAGCAACAACATGTCTTCCTCTCTGCCGGCCAAGTACCTCGGCCTCACCAACGTCCAGAACGACGGCAACGCCAGCAACCACATCTTCGCCGTCGAGCTCGACACCATCCAGAGCGTCGAGTTCAAGGACATCAACGCCAACCACGTCGGCATCGACATCAACGGCCTCCAGTCCGTTCGATCCTACAACGCCGGCTACTACGACGACATGAGTGGCCACTTCCAGAGCTTGAGGCTGATCAGCCGTCAGGCCATGCAAGTGTGGGTGGACTACCATGGCGAGAAGAAGCAGATCAATGTGACCTTAGCTCCCGTACAAATGGCCAGACCTGTCAAGCCACTGATCTCAACCACCTACGACCTCTCGACAGTGCTCACGGACGTCGTCTACCTCGGCTTCTCGGCAGCGACAGGCCGTGTGAATTCTCGGCACTGCGTTCTTGGCTGGAGCTTCGGCATGAACGACAGACCAGCTCCGGCCATTGACATCGACAAGCTGCCCAAGTTACCTCGTGCTGGACCGAAGCCAAGATCCAGGGTCCTGGAAATTGTTCTACCAATAGTCACTGCAATGGTTGTGCTGGTTGTGGGTGGTGCCATTGTTATAGGAGTGAGGAGGAGAGTAAGGTACGCCGAGCTGCGGGAGGATTGGGAGGTTGAGTTCGGGCCACATCGATTCTCATACAAGGAGTTGTTCCACGCAACAAATGGATTCGCAGATAAGCATCTACTCGGAGCAGGAGGATTCGGGAAAGTTTACAGAGGAGTGCTTCCCAAATCTAAATTTGAGGTTGCCGTGAAGAAAGTGTCCCATGAATCGAGACAGGGGATGAAGGAGTTCGTTGCCGAGATAGTTAGTATCGGTCGTATTCGGCACCGTAATCTTGTGCAGCTACTTGGTTATTGCAGACGAAAGGGTGAGCTTCTTTTGGTGTATGAATACATACCAAATGGTAGCCTCGATAAATATTTACATAACAATGAAAATGATAAGCCTATACTAAATTGGGCTCAAAGGTTTCGGATTATAAAAGGTATTACATCTGGTTTGCTTTACCTGCATGAGAGGTGGGAGAAAGTGGTAGTGCACCGAGACATCAAGGCAAGCAACATACTCCTCGACAAAGACATGAATGGACAGCTAGGTGACTTTGGCCTTGCAAGGTTGTATGATCATGGCACGGACTCACAAACCACACATGTGGTCGGCACTATGGGATACCTAGCACCAGAGCTCATCCGCTCCGGCAAAGTGTCCCCTCTCACCGACGTGTTCGCCTTCGGCGTGTTCCTCCTCCAGGTCGCATGCGGGCAGAAGCCCATCAAGGAGAACCCTCGAGGAGGTGGTGGCCACATGGTGCTGGTCGACTGGGTGCTCGAGCACTGGCGCGACGGGTCGCTCATGGAGACCGTGGACGCGAGGCTCCACGGAGAGTACGACGCCGGCGAGGTGTCGCTGGTGCTGAAGCTGGGCCTCCTGTGCTCGCACCCGTTTGCGACGGCGAGGCCCGGGATGGCGCAGGTCACCCGCTACCTCTCCGGCGCGACGCCGCTCCCCGAGCTGATGCCGGCGGACCTGAGCTTCGACGTGCTGGCCATGATGCAGGACAAGGGTTTCGACACGTCCGTCGTGTCGTATCCTGATCTAGTGACGAGCTTTGGCACCATCTCCAGCCTCTCAGGAGGAAGATAGCTAGGTAATGTGTACTAGGAGTTAATGGAGCTTGATCAGGAGAGCAGAGCTTTGAGCATTTCGTACAAGTCCACCGATCACGAGCAGCAATTGTGGATTAATTTTTTAAAAAAATTTTTAGAAATGCTAGCTTAATTTTTGAACTAATTTAGGCCAACTATAGACCAGCAATATAGTAGTAGGCAGAGTAATAAAAGCAGAGGCCAGTCGTCAGAAAGCCAACATTTTAGACTGAAGAAAATGATTGGAGTACTTCCTCTTCTGCCTAGCCCAACAGGAGCAAGCGTTGCTGCAATTACATATTGAAACACTCGTGCATCCAATCCAAATGTTTGTAAAAGATATTGATGCCCAAACATTTACAAGTTTAACATGATGGATATCTGAAAACAACATGTGCTCGTTATAGAAGATGGCTAGTAGTATCAATCGTACGTAGGATCAAAGCTTGTAACTAAACACATTTATATCGATCACAAATTAACGACAATATATAAACTTGTTTTTGAGGCATTGGAATTAAATGTGCCAATTTGCTAAAATAGCTCCGTATCTTGAACCTGACCTTGATGATCTTGTCTGGATGAAGCTTGCTGTGAATCTTCTCGCGTATGATCTCCTCGCTCTCTGGAAGACAAGAGCTTGGTATGTTAAACACCACCCGTTGAAGCAGTGGCACATTGCATCTCAGTAATAGGTTCATGAATTCCACTTGCTCGTCACTTCATCTGAACTCTCTGATTTCTATCTCTTCAAGGTTATAAAGCATGATGTTGTTGCCAGTAAAGAGATCGTCTGCCAACGTGCTGCAAGGGCAAGATAGCTGGTGTGGACATGGAGGCTTCTGAAAAGATAATAGGGCATTGTTATTACGCAAGAAATACATACGCCTTCATTTTACAGAAGTAATAAATTATCCTTCCAGTCTGAAAAAAATACACCAATGCAAGCTTTCTTACAAGCTCGAATTAATTCATTAATGCAGGTGCGACTAATTAATTGTTTTACTCTGTCCGTTTCTGTTTATTTGTTTGACCAGGTTGTCTCAACTTTGATCGTTGATAACTTCTTAAATAATCATATCATGTTTTGTTGAACAAAAACTGTGCCGTTGTGTTTAACGTGCAACATGGTTCGATAATGTCTTATAATTTCAAATATTTATAAATGGGGATTTTTACTATGTTTGAGATGGTAGCTTCAGGTACTTACCAAACAAAATCCAACCATTCAATCAATAGGGACATGATGGGTAATGGTGGGTACCACGGCTCACCCACTGCGCTTGTCCGCCCGCATCCACGCCGTCGTCGACGCCCTCTGGTCTTAACCTTTATCTGCCCATATTTGTAATGCTCAGATCCAGCCAGCAATCTTGTGAAAAGGCTGTCCTGATGGAGGCCAGATCCAGCCGGCAAGCTTGGGAGGGAGGGACGGCATGGAGGTCATCAACAAGCCTGGTTCTGGCACATGAGCTTGGGGAAGGGCGCCATGGGAGGGGGAGGTCACCGGTGAGCATGGATCTGGCCAGCGAGTTTGGGGGGAAGGGTGAGGCAGGAGGCAGAGGTCGCATTGGGCCGGCGTGCTGCCAGGGGAAGAGGTTGGCCAGTGACACAAGCCAGCGATTCATGACGACGGCATGGAGGAGGATCGCAGATTGTGGTCTCGGTGCTCTTGCCGTCTCGCGAGATTGGGCAAGACGAGGGATTCGAATCGTTCTGATATGATTTTTTTTAGAGGAAATTATAGTTTTACCCTTTAAGCCGTGGTACCTCCTCGCTTTTGACTTGTGGTGGGAGACAATACTACCAGGTATCATGCATTTTAAGTCGTTAGATCTCATCCAACAAATGATTGTGATATCAAGTACCTTGAGGTATCGTCAGGGCTCAAGGACCGTAAAAAGTCTCTTTATAAATACGCTGGTAAAATAAGAGTGGTTAAAGTTTGGATGTCAATAATGTCTAGTAACAAGTATTTGAAAACGGATAGAGTAATTTGTTTTAAAAGAAATATTCTATTTTGACCGGAAGAAAAGGAGAACTTACCACCAACCGCAAATTAACCAGAAGCTTTCTGATACCAGCAAATCTCCTAAGAAGATCCAACATGTTTGGTACAAATCCATGAGAATGATTGAATGCTGGGCATAACTCCAATGCCTCACACTCAGGAAACTTGCGTGTTTCCTCCACGAAATTCTCGAATTTCTCCTTCATAAAATTATCCAATGGCTCCCACCACTACCAAACACATAAACACCATTAGAAGCCCGTGAGCACTAAACTTTTGATGTAGAGGTTAGGTTAATTTCCATTATAGATTAAAAAACCATTAGGAGGAGCAAGTATCAAAAAGCCATTAGGAGGAGCCAGTGATGATGGCTCTAGAAATTTTTTTTGTTAGGTATGTCTACTTTATGTTCCAAATTTTCGTAACATTACATACTCAATATGTATATATAAAATTTGCTCAAAGTATAATATAAATACATCAATAATATATTATGTCATCATAAATAGACTAAAAATAGTATTTATGTATATACACGGGGACATTCTGGACTATTCTAGGCCAAAATACAGGGTGATCCTGACCACCCCTTGGAGCTGCTCGTGAGAGGGAGCCAAGTTACTAATTTACATTTGACAATTGCTCTTATGCTCCAAATTTAGATGGCACCTGTAAAATTGTCCCATAGTCGTTACAGCATTTTCAAATATGAAACGGTTTAATTTTATGAGATTATTGTTAAAAAGATCCCTTTAGAATAAAGCTCAATCTCAGAACGAATTAATTAGTAATTAATTATTAATTATGTCAGCGACGCACCGGTAGATCATTTGGCACCGATCGAATTGCACGACGAAGGCTCAGCTCGCCGACGGTGTCCAACTGCCGGATAAACCCCGCCATTGGAGTGGTGAAGTCGATCACCAGCCGCCGGAGATGGCGCCCCATCTGGCTTGTACTCGTAGCGGTCCATGTCGTCGGTGTGGACCACCTCCTCCACCTTTGCGGCGGTGATGTACGCCTCGACGGCGTGGGACACGCACAGGAACCGGAGCTCCGGGGCGGCGACGTCCAGCCGGCGGGTGTCCCGGATGCCAAAGTACAGCCGCCGGAGCGAGGCGGAGTACACGGTGACGTCGGAGGCGGCGACGAGCGTCATGTCGATCAGGTAGAGCTCCTCCAGGCGAGGGCACTGCGACGACACGAGGCGCCCCAGCTCGCCGCCGTCCATGCGGCAGCTGTGTATCGAACGTGCCGCCGGCCTGGGGCGGCCGGAGCCAGAAGTTGGTTACGAGGCGGAGGATGATCTTCCTCGCCACGCCGCAGACGGGCAGATTGAGCTGCTCCTCGGGACATCCACGCGGGTAGCTCCGCAGACGGATGGAGATCTCGCCGGCGACGCGCTGCGCGGCAAAGTGCAGCCACGGCGCAACGTGTGCAGCGCGGAACCCGGTGTCGAGGTAGACGTCAGTGAGGTCTACGAGGACGGCGGCCGAGGTCGGAGGCCTCATCCACCCGAAGTGGAGCTCGGTCATGGTTGCCCAGACGCGGCGCCAGCGGCGGGACAGGACGCTGGTGCGCGCGGCGGCGCAGACGCAGCCGAGGCCGACTAGGATGCTGTGGAGGAGGTCGTCGGGGAGGGCACTGATACGGTCCGTAGTCGGGCTCGCACCACCGCATTGGCCGCGGCGGCGGCGGCGGCGGCGGCGGCCATCGCCGGAATCCATGGACGCGTGCGCACGATCGTGCATTGGTTTAAAGGAGATCGCATCTGAGACGTCAGATTTTGGGCCTTTGGGCCCATGTTAGGCCATTACCAGATCATGTTGCTGTGGGCTTTGATTTGGACTACCAGGCCCAAGAATTTGGGTACATATGTTTGGTTATTGTCAAAATAAACCTTACCAAATTGCCAAGTTTTAGTATTTTATAAATTTTATATAAGCTAAATAATGTAGAGGTAATATGTGATTTTAGACCTTATTGAATTTCAGTGTTATGTAAGAGTACAAGTTTTCGGTATTAGTTCGCAGCAAACCAAATATGCCTTTTATATATTGATCTTTTTCTTTCTCTTATGATTTTTAACTGGTACTAGTATGATCATTTACTACAAGTCTCCTCATAATACTGCTAGTGTGCTCCTCAAGTGAAGAAAGAACCCTGCAAATTAAGGATAATAAATTAAGCAACTCTTCCGTCCAATGGTAGGTGGAGTACTAGAGAAGACAAGTCATACGTTACCGATGCCCGATGAAGACTTCTTGTTCTCCAATTTGTTGGACCAAAATGAATAAATATCTATATAGTCAATCATTAGTACACCGTCGTGCAACACGTTGCTATGACTTTTTCACCAACTTTTAACAAACTAGTCAAAAAGTTGGAACGTTGTTTATACGATGACAGTGCAGAGTCATTAGTTATTCATATATTTTGGCATGTAGGACATTGTACACAGGGAGCATTCGCTTGTGTTTCTAACGGTGGTTTATAAGCTGTAAGTAAAATAAAAAATATTATAAGTATATAATTAATTAAGTATTAGTTATTATAAATTTTAAAAATAAATTTATTTACTTTTTAAAAGAAATTTCTATATAGAAAATTTCTATAAAAAATATCTCGTTTAATGTTTTGAATAGCGTATTTACGAAAAACGAGATAATAAACTTAAGCCAATCAAATATTACTTACTTTCATAGTGAAATAGGTACGAAACATCTAAATTTTGAATTAATGGATCTTAGATTTTATTACGTACTTTCATAGAGAAACCAATCAAATATTTTTGAAATTTATATTCCTGTGGGTCGAGCTTCTCGTTACGTTGGGCTGGCATGCATTATCAATGTATCTTTTCTTATTGCAAGGAGTTGTTCAATTTTTTATGAGGTAGCTAGTTATTCCTCCCTCTTCCTTAAAATACTTCAACTTATATTATTTTTTAAAAAAATTAAGGTTAAGATTAAGAAATGGTTATGATGGATTAAGATGAGAAAGTAGATAAAGAAATTAAATAAGAAAAGATTATGATTGGTTGAAATAGAAAGATAGATAAAGAAGTAGTAGTATTGTGAGATAAATTTAAATTTTAAAGGTAGTAGTATTTTGAGACGGAGAGAGTAGATGGCAATTTCCTTACCGACATGGACAGATCAGAGATGGATTAATTAAATTACTCATTCATCTAGCTACTAGCTAGTTGCTCAGCTTCTATAACCTTGAGGTAGCTGCTCTATATGCTTTGCAGATTAGCTTATCCGTTCATTCCAGCTTTCTAACTAAACTCCTTATAGATCATTTCCAGCTCAAAGCCTCAAACCACCATGTCCTTCTTTCTGCCACTTCTCTTCCTTGGCCTCAACCTAGCATCCATCACCAACGGTGACGATCAACAGTTCGTCTACAATGGCTTCGCCGGTGCTAACCTCTCCCTCGATGGCACGGCCATGGTGACTCCAGATGGCCTTGTCGAGCTGACCAACGATGAAATCCGGGTGAAAGGCCATGCTTTCTACCCGTCTCCTCTGCACTTCCGTGAGTCTCCTAATGGCACGGTGCGATCCTTCTCCGTCTCCTTCGTGTTCGGCATCGTCCCTACCTTCTCTGACCTGAGTAGCGGCCATGGCATCGCCTTCCTCATCGCACCGAGCGAGAATTTCTCGAATGCATTCTCAGTACAATACTTTGGTCTCTTCAATAATGAGACCAATGGCAATTCCAATGGTCACATGTTCGCAGTCGAGCTTGACACCGTCCGGAACAGGGAGTTTGAGGACATCGACGACAATCATGTTGGGATCGACATCAACAGCCTCCGCTCTTTGCGATCCTACCATGCCGGATACTATGATGAGAGTGGCATGTTCAGAAACTTGACCCTTGCTTCCATGGAGGCTATGCAACTGTGGGTGGATTATGACAGAGAAACTACTCAGATCAATGTGACCATGGCTCCTCTTGGCATGGCCAAACCTATGAGACCATTGCTGTCTGCTACTTACAACCTTTCAGGATTGCTCATGGAGCCTGCATACATCGGCTTCTCTTCGTCGACAGGCGCGGCCAGTGCGCGACACTACCTTCTTGGATGGAGCTTCAACATCAATGGACCTGCTCCAGCCATTGACATTTCCAGGTTGCCCAAGCTACCTCGTGTTGGTCCCAAGTCTGATCCATCCAAGATGTTGAAAATCATCTTGCCAGTAGCAACTGCTACATTCCTCGTGGCTGTGGGCGCTGCCCTTTTTATCCTTGTACGAAGGCGTATGCGGTATGCCGAGTTGCGAGAAGATTGGGAGATCGAGTTTGGGCCACACCGGTTTGCATACAAGGATTTGTTCCGTGCCACGAAAGGGTTCCAGAACAAGAATTTGCTAGGTACAGGAGGTGCTGGGAGGGTATACAAGGGGATGCTTCTGGGGTCCAAACAAGAGATCGCGGTGAAGAAGATACCACACAATTCGAAGCAAAGCATGAAACAGTTTGTAGCCGAGATTGTTAGCATAGGTTGTCTTCAGCACCGCAATCTTGTTCGCCTCCTTGGGTACTGCCGGCGTAGAGGTGAATTGCTTTTAGTGTACGAGTATATGTCAAATGGAAGCCTCGAAAAGTACTTATATGGTCAAGATGGTAAGTGCACTTTGAATTGGGATCAAAGATTTAACATCATCAAAGGAATCGCATCTGGTTTGCTTTACCTCCATGAAGAATGGGAAAAGGTAGTGATTCACCGTGATGTAAAGCCAAGTAACATACTCCTCGATAACGAGATGAATGCAAAAATAGGTGACTTTGGCCTTTCAAGGTTGTATGATCATGGAGCCGATCCACATACCACACATGTTGTTGGTACCATAGGATACTTAGCTCCAGAGATAGCATTGACTGGCAAAGTGACCCCACTCGCTGACGTATTTTCCTTTGGCACATTGGCCCTAGAGGTTACATGTGGGCAGAAACCTATGTTGCAAAATGCACGAGGCATCCAACAAACATGTGTTGGTTGGGTGCTGGAGTGTAGGCAAAAAGGATCACTTGTTGATGCAGTTGATGCCAACCTCCAAGGTGACTATGATATTACTGAAGCAAGTTTAGTGCTAAAACTAGGATTGCTATGTTCACATCCATCTGAAAGCACGAGGCCAAGTATGCGGCAAGTGATGCAGTATCTCAATGGTGACATGCCACTACCAGAAACTATTTCAACACTCCCAGGCTTTGGCATGTTACACTTGATGCATCAGAGTCTTCAACTTGAGTAACTCTATGGTGCTCTCTATTAGTAGTATTTTATTACTAGTATTTAGCTAATAGAAATAATATCAACCGTTAATATACAAATTCTACTATCAGTAGTTAAGATAGTAGTAAAAATATATCCGATCTATTAGATTAGAAAATATAAATAGTATAAACTGATTTTACAACCAGTAGAGAGTATTATAAAACACCTCGTCTAACAAACGTCATGTCATATCTGTCACACTAGCCATGACTACTAATTTATTATTGTCTCACATCCTCCTTGGACTAAAGATAGTATTGTGGTCTTTGAATTGTTCGTCATGTCATATCTGTCACACTAGCCATGACTACTCTTACTGTGTCACATCCTCTTGGACTAAAGATAGTACTGTGGTCTTTGAATTGTTGGGTTTTTCTTATTTATTTTGTGTATGCACGTATCAATTGTAGAGGAATAAAGTACGCATGTTTACGTGTAACACTTCCGTCCTGTCATCATCTACAGTGACACCAGAGAGGGAGTGTCTTAGAAGATTGGCGTGAACCAACTCCCATAGAACCGCGTTGCTGGTTTCAGTCCTAAGAAACCTTGCTGATACCCACGGTCAACCGAGATACACCATAGCAACTAATTAAATATTTATTATATATTATACATTTATAAGTTGCAACTTTGGACAAATCCTGAGCAGCAACCTTCAAATAGAACAACAGTAGCGGTACGACAGCGCAGCGAGAACCCAATCTATAAGTAATAGCTTGGGATTAGGAAAGAAACTCTATTCTTAACTTCAACTTCACTCTTCCTAAAAGAGGGAAAAGATAATAGATTGAATACATACGTACTCAGCGAGTCACAGCAAAAGTGTGAACATGTAGGCCATCAAGGAAGGCTGTCATGCCCCAAACTGATCTTTCGTGAAGGACGAGTTTGAACCGTACAATTAACCCGCAAACCTGTACCAGTCCCAGGAATATAGTGATGGCACAACAGGCGATGGAACCGTCATGGCATAAATTGTCTTTATTAATAGACAGTCTTACATCCAAGTTGGAATTACGAACATACCCCGAGTTCACAACGATATATTAGCAAAAGTGTGGAAGCGGAATCTAGCCCAAAGCCACAAGCGCGACTCAGGATCTAAGCCGAAACCCTAAAACTCCGCAAAGCCAGCTTGCTCCTGGAAGAACTTCTCATCGGTTGGATCCAGCTCGTCCTCCAGCACTGGGGGTTAGATATATATATGGAGCAAGGGTGAGTACTAGAGTACTCAACAAGCCATAAGAACTTAAGTAGTTAATGCAAACTTCAAAGAATGGCTGGTTGGTTTATAAACCTTTTTATTTAAATTTCTTTTGGAATAGTCTAAGTGTGTGCTTCTCAACAATCGGGGCGAGGTGCGATCTCGTCCGGATCAAAGTAATGTGTATCAATATTTGATCCGGCGCAACTCACAAGAATTGGCCTCTGGGATCTAGCTTCACCAGCTGATCCAACAACCTCGGGCCCATGGCCCGGCTGTCCTCGACAGCGTCACATCATTTCCGAAATCGAATTCCCAATCCTCAAACATCCTTCGCAAACAGTAGTCAAACAAAACTACGCTAAGGAATCACCTCACATCCGCCCATGACCACAGGCATGGCTGTTCATACAGTTTAAACCTCTGCAGAGGGGGTACACTTTACCTACACGACGCGACTTACCTTATCACCTAGCTCGCAAATGAACGGACACGACTGGTGACTAGGGGTTTTCGTGATAAGGCATTTTCAGAGTCCACCCAGGTTACTCCATGCCAACTGGAGAGGTCCACGATAATTACAGGGTAGGTCCTCGACCATGCTGTACCAGGAACCCAGGAGGCAACCCCAACGCCCTCCCGCACGATCCACAGTCCATTGGCACGCAAGGCGTCCCTGGATGCCTCTTTACTCCACCAGAAGTCGTCTCATATCACCCATGTGGTTGTACTGTCGTATGTTCGGATGAAATTCCAAAGGAATCTGTCCTTAGCTGCAGTGCGGAAGACTCGTCCTACTGGCACGATCCCCGCATCGCGGTTTTTGCAAACCATTTTATTTTCAAGGCACCGACCTAGGTACTGGGTTTTCCAATGTTTTGCAAACCCAAGTTTTACCCATCATAGTCATTTTTAAATTTGATAGGCGATCACCAATACCATGCTGTAACGACCCGTTTTTCTTTTCCTGCTAGTCTTCACTTTCCCGAGCTCCCTTCCTATCCTGTCAGCTGTGCCCCAGTTTTTCTTCCTGGCCAGCCGACTACCTTCTCCCTTGAGTCGAGTAGATTGCTACTCAGTCCTTGTATCCTGCCCTTTCCTTTGTCTTACTCGGACCTCCTTGCTGCCGAGTAAGCACTGTGAAGTGGCCGACTACCTTGTTGAGACCTGTTGTTTCTTTGTCCCCCAAGTTGCACCCGCCCGTTGCACGCCGACTACCGAAGTAGAGAAGAATCAGTCTTCACCTGCCTGCAGCACCGCTTGGACCGATGGACAATAACCTGCTGCATCGCTTGGACCGGTGGTCAGTCCGGAGCCCTGTCAGTGAGACATCTCCAACCCGTCCTAGCCTTGACCTTAATGTCTCATCGCAGCTACAGTATCTGCCAACTCCCTGACCACGCCAGACTCCCAAGTCAAGCCCTCCGTGAACATCAAATCCTTTGTCAGTTCACCTTGACTTTTTCTCCCTACCCGTTGCCCAACTCCACCGTGCCTCACCCTTGCACGCTGGCTATATATTGAGCCATCCATGCTCCTTCTTTCTTTGTTTTGCAAACCGGCTAGCTCCAGCTCTGCTAAGTTTTCATCCTCTCAAGCTTTGGAGCTCTGTCGCCTGGTTCGCAAGCCTGGTTCAGCCGACTGCCACTTTCTCTGCAGCCGACTACTTCGTTGATCCTTTTTCTTGGTGTTTTGCCCCTCCTGCTTATCCGTGTTTCCTTTCTGCTTGTTCAGAGCCTGAACCGGTGGACGATCCCGAAGCCGTCTTCATCGAGGAAGATCCTTCCTTGGAACAAGGCAAGCCTCTTTGATCATATTGTTTCCCATATATGCAAAACTATGTTGTTTGGAAAATATATGCATGCTTAGTTTACACCCTTTTAACTGTTGGCCTCGGTTTACAAGCGAAACCGATGGACCTACCCAGTAGCCGCACATATTTGGTAGGATGTTGATATATTTCTCCCTTGAGAGCCCCACAAATGGCACGCTAGCATCCTATCTGAGGATACGATGCCGAGTAGAATGGCTTAGCTTTGCGACGTTGTTTGTCGTTTGGGAAAACATTGGGTTTTACTAAACTGATTGGAAAACCCGATACTCGTGTATCGGTGTGTTTGTGAAATAAATGAAAGATTTGTGAAAATCTTGATGTACAGAGACAGTGCCTGTGTGGCTTGGCTATGTATTATCATTAAGGACCGTTTCCTTTGGGAATTTCATCCAAGCATCTTACAGTGCGACCATACGAGTATTATGGGATGCCCCTGGCCGAGTAAATAGTAGGTTTAGGGAAGTTCAGTGCCGACCACTGAATCCTGTGTGGATCTTTCGGCTGGCATTGGATAACCCTAGACTGGCTTTGGAAATGGCCTTGTCACGAATTTCTGGGTACAGGCCAGTACTCGGTGTAATTTTCGTGTCGGATGGGTAAAGCGTACACCCTCTGCAGAGTTTAGCAGAACTGTTCGAACAGCCGTGCCCACGGTTAAGGGCGATGTAAGGTGATTCCCATAGCGTAGATTTGTTTGCCTGTGGTTTGTGAAAATGTTTGATGGAAAGGGAACCGTGACCAGAGTTTGCCGAGTAAGCAAACGGAAGGCCTGTGTGGCCAGAAACGGATCTGTGTGATCTAGGGTGTTAAGCACCGTAATCAAGTGTGTGAAAAGTAAACAGGATGAAGATCATGCTCCCGGGTTGTAGCCAGGGCAGCAAACTTAAGCCCCCGGGTTGTAGCCAGGGCGGCAGTTGTGCAGTTGTCTTCGGGTTGTAGCCAGAAGACGGAATTGATCAGGCTCCCGGGTTGTAGCCAGGGCAGCAAGTTGATCAAGTTGTGCTCCCGGGTTATAGCCAGGGAAGCCAGATGAGCAAGCTTGAGCTCCCGGGTTGTAGCCAGGGAAGCAAGATAGCGAGTTGCGCCCCCGGGTTGTAGCCAGGGCGGCGGCTGAGATTTGGTTGTAGCCGAGTCTCAGAGTCAACGAGTGGTTGTAGCTACTCGGGACATACAGGACCAACAAATGCGAAGTAAAAGATTATATGCATATATATATGTTTGATTCATTAAGTGGCGAGTTGTTGAAAAGCAACTTGTGGAATGGATCGAGGCGTGAGCCTCTTTCCGACAACTAAAAATTGAGTTCACTAGTGTTCGCAAAGAAAAGAGTTTCTAAAGGCAGTTTTTCACAAATAAAACCTTTAGCCTTTCTATCTGGCCGACATGGCATCTTTTCCCGGCTTGCTGAGTACGAAAGTACTCACCTTGTTTATATATGTATAGTAGGTTTTGGAGAGGAAGACGAAGATCCAACTGCTGCCGAGTTCCTCCAAGACCAGGCCGACTACGAAGACTTCTGAAGGTTTCGAGCCTAGTTCCCAACCGAGCCTGTGGTGTAGCTTTTGTCCAGCTTCCGCCCTGTTTTTGCTGTTTCGCTAGTTTACTTGTTGATTCTTTTTGCCCATCCCGGGTCTGTCTTGGATGGATCTCCTTGTATATATATATATATATATATATATATATATATATATATATATATATGTGTGTGTGTGTACTCTGATATGTATTTATTGTAACTCTGAGCTGTATCATTGTTGTGCGTACCCGACTACTGATCCTGGGGTCGGGTGCCGTATGCACATGGTGGCCTTCCACCTAGTCGGGGAGGCGTCACACATGCCCATCGGCACAGGTACCGGGATCTATCAAGGGAGATGATAAGGATGTTTTAAGGGATTCACAAACAATCAAGGAAGTCATGCAGCAAATAGGTTGGCGGTTCGTCGGTCGTCTCGCAACCGTGGCCGAGAAATTATTACTATGACCTAGTATATGCAATTTGTCAAATAAAATACTTAGTTCCGTAATTATGGGCTCAAGATGATCAAAGGTGGCTTGCCTTACTCAAGACCTGCAGCTTCATCTTCGAAATCCGCGTCTTGAGGCTCTTCGGACTCCGAAGCTACACGCATTACGAAGTGATTCAATAAAAAGGCTAGTATAATAGTCCTATTAGGGATTTTTTAAGTGTGCCATCGGAAAGATCTCATTTTTAAAAAAATTTTGGAACTGGAACGGAGTCAATCGGACGAGCGAGGAAAAATATATGAATTTTTATTTATTTTGGAATTTTCTGGATTATTGGAAAAGGTTTTAGAAATGATTTTCTCCATTTTTCTGTCTCCTTGGGCCTCTGCCAGGTGGGGTCCAGCTGGTGGCCCACGGAAACCGCGGGTGCACGAGCGGAGATTTGGGCTTGCCCAGAGAGAGGCGGTCCAGCTAGCCGGGTGCGGGCGCACGGGGCTGAGTCGGCCTGGGCCATGTGGCCTCATGGCCCGACCGAAGGAGCGCGCAGGCGAGACTTGACAGGTGGGCTCCAGCCGGCGGGTGGGATCTGCTTGTCGGCCCCTTGGTCCACGAGAGAACGGGTTCACTGATGGGTTGGAGTACTGGGAACAGTGGACGGGGAGCACTACGGGGGCTCGCGGTACACCGGCTCGAGGTGGCCCACGCGCAGACGCACGGACCTCCTGAGCCACGCGCGCGCGAGTCTGTGAAGAGGCACCTTCAGCACACAGTCATGCGACAAGAGTTAGACGAAGAACAGTGATAGATCTGACGGCGGGCGACGACGGCGCGTGTTTGGGCGTTCCAAAGGGGAACAAGGGGGCGGCAGGGCGCTGGTGGAGAGGGCGGAACACCAGGGAGAGGTCCAACAGTTTGGATTCGCCGGGCAGCGGTCGACGACGAATTAATCACGACAGACGGTGAGGCGGTGATGAATTAGGAACTTCACCAGGGAGGCGCCATGGTTCGATTCCTCACCGCGTGAGGTCCCTAGACTGTCCTAGTGAGGGTTCCCAGGGCGAAGATGGACGATGGGTGGTTCTACACACCGCGCGGCGGTGAGCAAAGCAAGTGGGGCGCCACGATCAGGGAGACAGTATCTACGGCGAGCGCCTAGGGCCAGAGGGGCACCGGCGAGCTTCTACGGGCACTAGGGGAGGAGCTGAGAGGGAGAACGGGGCGCGAGAGACTATTGAGGCGAAGGGGCACTGTGAAGATCCGTCGGCGGCATGAACGGGCGGAGAAGAGGGGACCGACGATGCCGACCACAAGCCGCAAGTCCCCCGCCGACGCTCAGACACGAGCACAGAAGGGCGACGGGCCGAACACCGAGCGGTTCATAGAGACGGTGGCGGGGATGGTTTCTCTGGAAGAGGGAGGCGGGGAGGCGCGGGGCTATTTATAGCCGGCGGATTGAGAGGCTTCGAGGGGAAGGAAGCCCTTCACTCAGCGTGGTCAAGCGGAGATGGTCGCAGCGGTGTCATGGTCCTCTGTCCGCTGCGGTAGAGGACAAGCGGCGGAGAAGCTGTGTTCGGCTCTGGGGCGGGGGGCAAGGAAAGCGAGGAAAGAAATGAGCTTTGCGGGCTTCCATTTTGGGGCGGAGCCGGTTGGAGAGGCGGCTCCTCATCTTGTCGACTTGCGGCGGTCCCCGGGTGACACGGGGGAAGGACAGCAAAAGCCGAGCGAGGTGGTCTGGCGGCGAGTGAGAGCAGAGCGGTCGTCGGGGCAGGGTGTGACGGCGGCGGTACTGGTGATCGGCCACGGTGGGTCGAGCGCGGGCGGGAACCGAGGGGGAAACTGAGGCGCAGCGCGGATTTTGAACCAGTGATGCCGAGTGGCGGCGGGATGGCGAGACAGCAAGAGAGAAAGAGAACTGGGCGAGAAAGAGGAACAGGGAATCGCTCCTCCGCACGCTTGCGATGGTGACATGTGGAAGGGAGCGTGTGCGGCTTGGGGTGGCTGAGCTGGGCTGCACAGTGCTGGGCCAGGGAGGAGGAATGCACAGAGTTGGCCGGGGTTAAGGAGGCCCAGGGGAAACAATAGACTTCCACAATTTCCAGGAATAGAGAAATGGATTTCTTTGGATTTATTTGAATTGATTCTCCTTGGGGGATTTAAATGGGGGATGGAGTTGGGATTTTTGTGACTAGGGGAAAACAGGGACTTGAGTTTGAATTTTGGCACAGAGTTTTGATCTCAGGGTTTGGGACCGATTCAGAGGGAGAGATCGAGATTCGGCACACCGATACAACGACAATAGAAGCAAATTTTCGCAAATAGGGTTTTTATTAAATTACGTTTTACGCCTAAAAGCTAGGGCGTTACAAACCAACCCCTCTAACGAGAATCTCGACCCCGAGATTCTGAACCTAAGGGAGTAGCTCCGGAAACTCCATGCGGAGATAATCTTCATGTTCCCAGGTTGTCTCATCTTCCGAGTGATTGCTCCACTGAACCTTGTAGAACTTGATCATCTTTCGGCGAGTCTGTCGTTTAGCTTCCTCGAGGATCCGGACTAGATGTTATAGGTCAGGTTCCTTTGTAGATCCACGGCTTCGAGGGGCACTTGTTCCTCTGGCACACGGAGGCATTTCTTCAGTTGCGACACATGGAACACGTTGTGCATGTCAGCCAGTCCTTCCGGTAGCTCTAGTTGATAGGCTACTTCACCACGTTTGGTGGTGATCTGATATGGTCCAATATAACGGGGTGCCAACTTGCCTGACATCCCGAATCTCTTTAAACCACGGAGAGCAGATACCCGCAGGTATACATGGTCGTCTTTCTCGAACTCGAGGTCTCTCATGCGGTTGTCTGCGTAGCTCTTTTGTCGGGTCTACGCAATCTTCAGTCGTTCTCAGATGATCTTAACTTGTTCTTTGACGGTTTTAAGTACTTTCGGACCAAACAATTGTTTCTCTCCCACATCTGTCCAACAGAGAGGGGTACGGCACTTGCGTCCAAATAGTGCTTCGTTTAGGGCCATTTGAATACTGGATTGGTAGCTGTTGTTGTATGAGAACTCAACATAGGGGAGACAGTGATCCCAAGTGCCCTCAAAGTCAATCGCACATGCTCTCAGCATATCTTCTAGAATCTGATTGATACCTTCTATTTGACCATCTGTTTGCGGGTGATAGGCTGTGCTGAAGTTCAAATTGGTGCCCAAGGCTTCATGAAGTCGGTGCCAAAATCAGAATGCGAACTGGGTTCCTCAATCGGATACTATTTTCTTCGGGCATCCATATCAGCAAACCACTTGTGTCATATATAAGTCTGCCAACTTCTTTCCGTTGTATGTGGTCTTGATTGGCACAAAGTGGGCAGCCTTGGTGAGGTGATCCACAATGACCCATGTGGAGTCGTATCCGCTGGGCGTTCTGGGTAAACCGACAATAAAATCCATACCGATTTCTTCCCATTTCCATTCTGGAATTTTGAGCGGTTGTAGGAGACCAGCAGGCTTCTGATGCTTTACTTTAACCCTCTGCCATATGTCGCACAAGGCCACATATTCTGCCACATCTCGTTTCATGCATGACCACCAGAAGTACTTCTTAATATCTTGATACATCTTGGTACTTCCGGTGTGAATGGAATAAGCTGATTCATGAGCTTCTCATAGAATGAGATCTCTTAATTCCTTTTGTGTGGGTACGCAGATGCACGAACCAAACCAAATGGTTCCCTTGTCATCCACTGAGAAATCACTGACTTCTTTCTTTAGAACTTTTGCCTTGAGGTTCTTGATTCCTTCATCCTGCAGCTGGGCTTCTCTGATCTGAGCCTCTAGGGTAGGCTGCACAGTTAAACTGGCTAGGGTACTCGCAGGTATCAGGGTTACTCCTAGCTTCGATAGATCTCTGTTCAACTGATCCTGTTTTGGTATGACGTGGGCGATGTTGCAGTAAGTCTTTCGGCTCAGGGCATCGGCGACCACATTGGCCTTGCCCGGATGGTAGTGGATTCCGAGATCGTAATCCTTTATTAATTCCAACCATCGTCTTTGCCTCATATTTAACTCATTCTGGGTGAAGATGTACTTCAAACTTTTGTGATAAGTGTAGACTTCACATCTATTGCCAATTAGGTAGTGGCACCATATCTTGAGGGTGTGAACTACTGCGGCGAGTTTCAGGTCATGAGTAGGGTAGTTGGCTTCATGCTAGGGATGGCAACGGGTCGGGTGAGGTGCGGGTGGAGCAAAAACCCGCCCTCGACGGCGCCCGCGACTCTTGGCCACGCCCGCCCTCAATGAGACCCGCGGGTGGAATATCACACCCGCGCCCGCACCCGCGGGTCACCCGCGGGTGTCGGGTCACCCGCGGGTGCGTTCATTGCACAATAATTAACATATCAAAATAACCATAACAATGAATACAACCAGAATTTAACATACAAATTACTATCTCAGAATTGCAGGACACAATCAATAACATAGTCTTACAATTACAAACACTACTGCAATGACACTCCCATGCATTCACACACAATACATGAACATCTCAAGTTCTCAACAGCACTGCAGCAAACAGCCAAATAATATAGTTTTACATCTCAGTCTCAGGTTCCCAGCATATTACAGACTTAAGAATAATAGAGTACATCTCACACAACCACACATAGTGACATTTCACAGTTCAAGATCAATATGTAAATCATCCATCAATAATGTCGGACTCATGATCATCCTAACAAGCCAAAAAGAAGTAAAATTATGCAAAGATCCAATGCAAAGACAGGCCAAATTAAGTAGTAAGAAAACACAAGAATGGCGTACCGATGCTTCCTCTTCATCGTCAAGACATGTCATCAATGCATTGACAATAGGAGACTCAAACCCTGATAGAAGGAAATAGTTAGTGCTGTCACAAATAAAAGAAAACAAAATTGAAATGGGGAACTATCAAAAATGAAAGAAAGGAAACAATTGGTATGTAAGATACACACCTAACATGTCAGCGCGAGACCAAGCTTGCATACACATCAAAGCTTCCACCATTTTAGGGGCAAGTTTGCTACGACTAGGGCTAATGATCCTCCCACTAGTACTAAAGACAGACTCAGATGCAACTGTTGTCACAGGTATTGCCAAGATATCTCGAGCAATCTTTCTCAAAGTAGGATACTTCAACCCTCCAACATTCCACCAACTAATGATGTCCAAATTTGTTGTTTTATCTAGCATTTCCTCTTCCAAGTACAAATCCAACTCTGTGCCCACATAAGTAATTGGCATAGCCGGTTCAGAAGACAAGTAATTATCAAATATTTCATTGACCGCGGCATCGCCTTCGTTTTGGACTGTACTGCTACTGCCACCAACACAGAAACCATCTGTTGTGCCAAAACCCTCCATAGAACCTTGGTATTCCTTCACCAATTCTACCAACAGATCCTTAAATTTCTTAACTTCTCTAACCATACCTTCAGCTCCATAAATTTGGGTATACATAGCATACAAGAATTTCATTTTATACCGAGGATCTAGAACTATGGCAACTGCCATGAGACCATGAACATCTGTCCAATATTTCATAAATTTCTCTTTCATGGCTGATGACATGTCTTCTATGATGGGGTGATCACTAGTTTGCCATTTCTTAATAGCTAGATAAATACCACACACTTTGTAAAAAAACAGGTTTGCTGTGACATAAGAAGCTCCTGAAAGTAATTCAGTTGTATCATAGAACAACTTCAACCTATCACAAAGATACCTAGCAAAATTCCAATCTTCAGCTGTAGGCTGAAAAGGAGCACACAATTTTTCTTTCTTTGCAAGGCGATCAAACACAGGTATGTATACCAGTGCAGTGCTAAGCATAAGATATGTGGAGTTCCATCTAGTTTTAACATCAAGAGCTATCCTTTTATCATATGCAATGCCCTCTTGTGCAACGGTCTTTTCAAACCGTTCATGTCTTTTGGGTGTGGCTGACCAAAACCCAATACTTTCACGAATCCTCCCAATTGCCTCTTCTACAACTTTTATACCCATTACATCTTTTACACCCATTCCATCTTTCACAATAAGGTTAATAATATGTGCAGCACAACGCATATGCATTAATTTACCCTTTAACATAAGAGAGGCAAGAGGCATCTTATCTTGCAATTCCTTCATAGCATTGTCATTGGTGCTGCAATTGTCAAGAGTCACCGTCGACACCTTCTTCTCAATGTGCCAATCCATAAGTACATCATGCAGGACTTCACTTATAACCTCAGCTGTATGTGGGTGTGGTACATATAAAAACCTACAAGTAGAATAAAAAAAATGAGAGATGAGATTAGCCTACAAGTCAAGTAGTGAAGCACAAAAATAAACACAACATAGAACCAAAACAGAAGCTTATTGTTACCTCAAAAGATAACTTTTCAGCTTCCAATTTTCATCAATATAGTGGACAGTCACAGCCATGTACCCTTTTTTTTGATGATTTGCTGTCCACATGTCCGTGGTGACGGCAATACGAGATTGCTCTTGCTGGAATTGCTTCATAATGGATAGTTTTTGCACTTCATACATATCCAATATATCCTTCCTAATTGTATTCCTTGAGACTACTTTAAACAAAGGTTGCAAAGCAGCACAAAACTTTCGAAAGCCAACATGATCAACCATAGATAGTGGGTACTCATGGACACAAATCATTAGTGCAAGTTCTTTCCTAGCAAGATATTGATCAAAGACATATTTCTCTACAACAACTGATCCATCCTGGTTTTTTGACAATTTCAAAGTGGACTGTTTTAGGCCATGTCTTACTTGCCAAGCTTCACAACTAGCTACGTGGCCATGCAAGTGTTTGGTGCCACTTCTACCTTCAGCTGAAAGCTGTTTGTGACACCAATTGCATTCAGCTTTCCATTTACCGCTTACTTTTAATTTTTTAAAGTCTTGCCATACAGCAGACTTGAGCTTCCTCTTATTACCAACTACAACAGGATCATCACCACTATCTACTTCAACCACATTAGTACCTTGTGTTGGTTCACTAGTAGCAGCATCTGATGGAGTAGGATCTCTAGATCCAGCACCAGCACCTGATGAAGGAGTTGGAGCTCTAGAACCTCGAGGAGTTGACATGCTATATCACTACACAAACAAATCAGAAAAAGAGATTAGGAATTTAAGAGCAGTACTACATGCTATATCCTGAAATGGACTAACATATCAAGCATTTGAGACTCAACCAGCACCTGCACTGGACCAGCACCTGCACTGGGCGTCGGGTCAAGAGGAGACGAGGAGAGACTGAGAGATGGGAGCACCGGGAGGCACGGGGCCTAGGCGAGTGGGCGGCGGCGGCGGTGGGGAGGCGCGGGAGTGGGCGGCAGCGGCCGCGGGAGGCGTGGGGGCCTGGGCGAGTGGGCGGCGGCTGCGGTGGGGAGGCGCGGAGTGGGCGGCGGCGGCGGGGAGGCGCGGGGGCCTGGGCGGCGTCGGCGGTGGGGAGGCGCGGGGGCCTGGCGGCGGCGGCGGTGGGGAGGCGTGGGAGTGGGCGGCGTCGGCAGTGGGAGGCACGGGCTGGGCGGCGGCGGGAGGCGCGGGGGCCTGGGGCGGCGGCGCGGCGGTGGGGAGGCGCGGGAGTCGGCGACCAGACCGAGAGACGGAGAGAATGAGAGAAGCAGGCAGTGGCTTGGGAGATGGCACAGGCACACCTAGGTTTTTTGGTTGGGCTGACTGTAGACATGGCCTTTGTTTACGGGGCCCGATAGGCGCCCGCGGTGAACTTTGTCACCCGCGCGCCGACCCGCGTCTATCGCGGGCCCCGACCCGATTAACCCGCGGGCACGATTTTGCACCCGCGCCCGCGCCCGTCGGGTGCGGCGCCCGCGGGCGCCCGCGCCCGCGGGTGTGATTGCCATCCCTACTTCATGCGGTCTGAGTTGCCTGGAGGCGTAGGCAACTACCTTCCGATCTTGCATCAGAACGCAACCCAGTCCTTGTCGGGATGCATCACAGAAGATCTCAAAGTCCTTCCGAAAATCTGATAGAGTTAGCACTGGAGCGGATGTCAACCTCTTCTTGAGTTCTTGGAAACTGCATTCACATGCTGGGGTCCATTCAAATTTCTTTTCTTTCTTAACGGTTCAGTCATTGGTTTAGCCAACTTGGAGAAAACTTCTATAAATCTTCGGTAATATCCAGCTAATCCCAAAAAACTGTGGATTTCGGACATGCTTCTTAGCGAGTTCCATGCCATGACGGATTCTATTTTGCTGGGGTCAACTTCAATGCCTTTGGTAGAGATGACATGACCGAGGAAAGCCACTTTGTTAAGCCAGAATTCGCACTTGGAGAATTTGGCATAGAGTAGATGCTCTCTTAGCTTTCCTAGAACCAATCTCAAGTGTTCAGCATGTTCTTCTGTGTTCTTGGAGTAGATCAGAATGTCATCATGAAGACAACCACAAACTTATCAAGGTACTCCATAAAGATCTTGTTTATGAGATTCATAAAGTAAGCTGGTGCGTTGATGAGTCCGAAGGACATGACGGTGTACTCATATAGACCATATCTTGTTGCGAAGGCGGTTTTGGTATATCTTCTAGTCTGATCTTCATTTGGTGGTATCTGGACCTTAGATCAATCTTGGAGAAAACTTTGGCTCCTTCCAACTGGTCAAACAGGTCATCTATCCGTGGAAGAGAATACTTATTCTTTATGGTAACTTCGTTCAGAGCTCTGTAATCGATAACCATGCGCTCGGAACCATCCTTCTTCTTAACCAACAGCACAGGTGCTCCCCATGGAGATGTGCTGGGGCGCATGTATCCTTTCTCTTGGAGTTCTTTAATTTGTCTCTTTACTTCTGCCAACTTGTTGGCTGCCATTCTGTATGGTCTCTTGGCAATAGGTGCTGTACCAGAAGCAAGTTCGATGGAGAACTAGATTTCTCGATCCGGGGCATGCCTGGCAGATCTTTCGGAAACACATTGGGGGTACTCGTTGACTACAGGTACTGCCTCCAAGGGCACTACTTGTAGATTGTGAACGAAGACTCTATTTCCTGGAGTTGCAGACAGGGTGAACCGTACTCGTATTCCTTGTGATCTATAGGTACTCGTATTCCTTGTGTTTGCATATTACGTTCTTGGAGTAGACCAGGAGCACGGCGTTGGGGAGCGGGAGTGATAGGGAAGCTAATGGGCGGCTCGGATCGGGAGGGCAACGTGCGACGGCAGTCGGCGGAGCAAAGTCCGAGGTGGTGGGAAGAGAAGAGAGCATTGCTGATGGCCGGTGAGGCTCGAGGGAGGGGGGAAGAAATTGGATCGGAGGCGGTGGTGGCTCAGGATTTTGAGAATAGGAGGAGGGAAGGAGGTAGGGGCTCACTGGGGGAAAAAGAAATGGCGGCGGCTGCGGTATAGAGCTCGACTCAAGCTAGGGCTCAGACCGAGCACGTCGGGGCAAGGGAGGAGTGGCGGAGCAGTGGCTTGCGGCGTCACTGACGAGGGTAAGCCATTGGCGAGGATGGGGCGTATCGGGTTTTATAGGCGCGCGCGGCCGCTAGAGAACCGAGAAGAGAGGAGGTGGCGAGGGGAGCGAGGCGTGGGGCGGCTACGCCGGCCGAGCCGGCTCGGGTGGCGGGCTGACGACGCGGAGATGGCGAGGGGGCCGAGGATGTCGGGGCGGCGCCGGGCGGGGGTGAGCCGTACATGCACACGGCGCTGGAGCTTGGCTCGCCATGTGCGCAAAGAACCGAACACCTGGCGTGCGAGGGAGAGAGCGGAGAGGACGACGACGGTCCTGATGCACGGGCCCGGCTGGCAGGTGGGGTCCGTGTGTCGGGTGGGGCTCTGATGTCAGTCGGTGCGAGGAGGGAAGCCGAGGGATGGGCCGTGGGCCGACTGGAGAGGGAAGAGAGAAGAGAGGAGGCCGAGCAAGCCGAGAAAGAGAGGATGGCCCAAAATGGAGCATTTCTTATTTTCCAAAGATTTTGTTTTGGAAGGATTTGGAGTATGTGAATGATTATTTGAATTTCAAAAGGGATATTTGGTCTAAGAAAATTAAGTGGGGCCTGAGGAAGGGAGTCAAAGTGGAATTTTTTTGGATATTTTTTTGAAGTAAATTGGAATTGTCAAAGGTTTCCAAGGAGAATTGTAAATTCAAAATTTTTGATATTTGAACCAGAGATTCAAAAGAGTTTTCGATGGACCTTGAATTTTGATATATGTTTGAAAAGGATTTGTATTAAAAATTTGATTTTTTTGTCCTGGGATTTGATTGGGAGGTTCTTGATGGAAATAGAGTTCTTGGGGAATAAAATAATGAGGGTTTTATTGAAGGGTTATAGAGGGAAATTCGAATTTAGATTTAGATGAAAAATTTCATTGAGGAAATTTTGGAGTCTCAAGGAGGGGATTGAGATCTCGATACTTTAGTCCTTAGTCCTTAGGCAAACACACAAGAATTGAATTTTTGAAACTAGTGTTTTATTAAAATAAGTTTTTGACGGCCCAAAAAAATCGGGACGTTACATTTCGCAAACCAGTATCTATATGAGTATCTTTACAGTGGTCTCTACTATTAGTATTGTACTATCAGTATTATCACTAGTAAAAGTAATCTCAACCATTAATGTATGAGTTCTATTATCAGTAGAAAAAATATTCTACTATAATCCCTCCGTCCAAAAAAAACAATTCCTGGCTTCAAATTTGGACATAGCCATGTTTAGATTTGTAGCCAGGAATTAATTCTTTTAGGATAAAGGTGAGTAGGTAATTGGAGTAATAGTATAAATAGATATGATCCATCGAATTTAAAAAGAGAAATAGTCTAGATTAATTTCTACTAGAGACCATTATAAAATACATCTCTATATTTTATAGCCCTATATTTTTTTATTTTTATGGAGGGTTTTGTTTTTTAAGCTCAAATCCTAGCTAGGATATATATCCATATGAACTAACTACTATTTGTGTTTACTAGATATTCAAGCATATGTCGGATCACCAATCCACTTTCGTCTCTTGGGCTCACTATAATGACTCTAAACCATTCATACTTTCCATCATCAGCAACCTTATTGGGATTTACATTTCAAACCTGTACATATTGTAATAGTCAAATAAAAAGTAATTACAACTGAATGTCATCATTGCGCTTCGATAAGGGATTCACGTCTGCAGTTGGGAAGTTCTTTTCAACTGCGCTAGCACGCATGCAGTATCTAGGAGGTCTGAAGGAGAAAGATTTGCTGAGTCATGATGGATTAGATGGGAAAAGAAAACAGGAGATAAAAAAAAGAACATGAGTAAACTTATGGAAGCAACAGCACTTGTCTCAAGAAGAGTAATATCCTGCGCGAATGCAAGCCTTCCCTTTCGCCGGAGCTTTGCTAATAATCAGTCTAGAGCATTTCAGTTAAAATTAAAGAATGTGCCTTAATTAATATTTAAGTATGTATAGTAACACCTCATTCTAATATTGAACACATGTTAATACGATGAGAAACACAAAGAATTATCAATATAACAGTCCTTAGACGAAAAGGGATGTTAGTCCACATGATAAATGCCGATATGAAAGAGAGGGAAAATAAGAGAAAACATAAATATTAAGACTTAAACATCAGTTTGACATAAGACTCTTAAGGGCATATTAAATATATAAAGAAAATTTTGCTGAAAGGAGATGAGGAAGGAAAGAAGGTAATAAAAATTGTATTTGATCGTATTAATGATTAAAATTTTTGTTGTCTCAAATGTTGTAACAAGAATAGTCTCTAAATGGATCAAGACCTACACCAGGCTCTATCTGATATGTCTTAAGCCCTATTAGTTATAACATATATAACAATAATTAATAGTAGACTCTAGAGTTTGCTAACAAGCTAAATTTATTGACATGGAAGGGAAGATGAGAGAAATATCGATAGTGACCTCTTAGTATTTATAAAAAATAAATTTCTGCCATGGAAGTGCGAGAAAAGAAAAGAAAGACAATAAAAAATTGTGACCGTTATTAATAATAGAGTTAGGTTTTTTGATTTGTGTCACTATTAGCTAAGATAATAATCTTTAATGAACTTAAGAGCCTGCGTAGACCACGCGTTCTACATTTCAACATTCCCCTAGCATAGCATAAAGATAGCACTTTTGGGTGATTTTCTAAAGCCAAATTCAATTAAAGACCCAAAATCAGCCCTCAATTTACGGCTAGTTCCACGTTCATGGGCAGCTTAACGCACTGCATATATACACCTTTTTACACTCGTCCCTCACGCATTTCGTCAAAAGCGTTACCTAACCCCAAAGTGCACTTTTAAGAAAAAATGGTATTATGCCGATAGCTAGCATATACAAACTCAGCTGATGTAATATAATGCACCATCCGGCACTAAACTTAACTTTTGGTAGGTAACTAGGTTTTTGGACCAAAAGATGACACGTTATACTTCAGATAATATAGAATCTTTGGTGCATGCTAACAACGATTGCTTGACAGCCAAGCAAAGCTCTCCTTTCCGACGACGTACTCCACCATTCAAAGTCTACACGGAGCATATCTGACAGTCTTGGACCTATGCATGTGAGTATATGATAAATTCGGCGACAGTGCATAGTACTCTCTCCTTGTTTATAAAATGGATTCGTTTTAGGATATGGGCCCATCAACTGGTTAGTCTTTAAGGTCAAACCATCTTATTTACTCCGTTTTAAATTACTTATCATTTTAGGTTTGTTTTAAATCAAGCATTTAAATCTTGACTATTAATTTCTACAAGTTTATATAGTTTAATATCATAAGATTTATATTTTTAGATTCGCTATTAAAAATACCTTTCATAATACATAAATCATATGTTGTTAAACTTATACAAATTTTAAAAATTGATAGTTCAAATATATAAATGTTTGACTTTAGAACAAAACCTACGATAAGTAATTTAAAACGGAGGGATTAGTATTTATAAACAAGCAGGGAGTATGATAACTGCATGTATAGTCATTTAGGCTAACATTTGTATAATAGAACTGCCAGCAGAGATATACTTACACATGTAATGCGATTTTATCATAGTAAAGACTAACCAGTTTGATGTTGAACAAAGAATACGAGTCAACATGTTCATACAAGGTTCTCAATGAAGTTCTTATGGCAATTAATTATGGCTGGTTATGTGCCTGATTAATTTGACAAGCTAGATGATGACACTTGACCTTTGGGAGAGGCGTTTCATATGAGCGGGAGAAAACCGAACTTACAGTAACGAAGCATTGTCACTTTCTCTCACTAGCTTATGATATACATAATAAAATTCCGCCCTAGTTTGGAAGATAAGTAAGAATTTAGCACATTGCTTACTCAATAGCAGACAAAAGGCTATATAATGAGTTCTAACTGCATCCATCTTTGTTGATTTGTAGCAACTCATCACTGTGCCCATTTCACTACCAGCCATGAAATATTACCTTATTCTTCCTTTGCCTTGCTTACCCTTGTCACTGTAGTGAAGACCGTTTGTCTTCTCTCGGCTTTCACACGGCGACAACTCCGTGATGGTGCTGGCCACATCACGGAAGAGGGCCTTGAGCTCACCATATTGGGAGGAAAACAAAGGCAGCATTTACCAATCCGTACGCTTCGCAAGTCGCAATGGCACGGTACATTTTGCTCGTTTATGTTGTTTTCATGATCTGGAAATGGAGGATGGAGCACCGGGGATGGCATGCTGCTTCATGATCGAAGCAGAATTTTCGATGATGGCCTGCGAATACGTTGGCGCTAAGGACAAAAAATGGCAATAGGAGTAACAATTTGTCGCCGTCGAGCTCGACACCATCGAAAACAAGGAGCTACAAGAGTTGGTATGACAAGCATGAGGAGATCAATGTCAAAACAGAATGAAGCTGGGTGTCACACTACGCTTGGCTTTATGAATGACGAGAGTGACATCTGTCAAGTGAAATCTAATCTCTTGGAGCATGATGGATGTGCAAGTGTGGTTTGATTATGATGGAGTGCCAGCAGATTGAAACGTTCCTGCTCCGTCAATTTGCCAAACACAAGGAGGCCTCTAGTTGTCATCACTACGATCTCAACGGTGGTTGCGGATCAGCGAATCGGTTCAGGTGCAATGGAAGGTGTATCGAACAAAAACTGTGGTGCTTGGAGGGCTAGGATGAATGGCCTGCAATCTATGAGTATCTAGTTTGCCAAGCTGCCAATTCTGCAGAATTCACTCTTTAAGACTTGGTAGTCATCTGCAGTGGCAACTGCTCTATCGATTTTTGTTGTGGGTTTCCTTGCTCTTATGTTAAAGCGACTCAGTACGGAGATTCCAGGAAGATTGGGAGGTTGAGGTTTGGTCAAATCGATTTTCATACAAGGATCTCTAGTGGTGCACTGAAGGATTCAAGATAAGCACTACGGATCGGATCGGGAAGTGTATAAAGGATGCTTCCAAGTGTCTAAACAAGAGGTTGCTGTGAAGTGGTTTCCATATCGAGGCAAGGTACGAAGATTTGTTGCTGGGAGATGTCACGAGCGGCCACTTCGACACAGTAATTCTTGTGCAGTTTACCGGTTTATTGAGGCGAAGAGGTCATCTTGTGGTCTATGCGATGTAATATGGTCAAATGGTAGTTGATAACTTTTATTATTGAGATGATCTGGCCAACAGTGGATGGGCACAGAGGTTCACATTAATCAAAGGTGTCAGTCTGGCCTACTCTCCTGCAGAGAAAGGGAAAGATTGGTGAATAACCGAGTATCAAGGCAAGCAACGTGTTCTTGATAAAGATAGTGGATGCAAAGGCTAGTGACGTTGGCCCTCTCAAGGTTGGTAATGAAGTGGACGCCCACAACTACGCACTTGGTAGGCAAGTGGTGCCTTAGCCCAGAGCTAGTATTCACGGCAAGGCATCTCCTCCACAGACAATTTGCCCTTTGGTCATATTCGTTCTCGAGTCATTGTTGGAAAGAGGATCAATAAACCACCAAGATAATAAACAGCATGTGGTTGATGTTGTTGAGCACTGCAGAAAGGATTGATTTGAACCAGTAGACAGACGATTGGCAATGGCTAACTACGGAAGTGAAATGAGGATGTTAGTATGACAGCTAGTTGATGTGGGTGCTGTCACCATGCATGAAAGGCTACCATGAGTAAGGTCAGAGGTAGTGAGGCGAGTGGCTGCCGGAGTTGGAACGTCGAGCTGAAGTTCAACATGTGGGCCAATGCAGGCCAAGGTTCGACTCGTAGATGCATGTTTTCCTGTTTGTCGCAAGTGGATGGCTGAAGACTTACTGAGCTAGAGATGATTCTGGCTAGTTTGTTTATGTTGCAATCCATGCAGGTTAATTGATTGGCGCAAGAGTTTGAATTGTACTGTGCAAAATGGATTTATGTTAGTAATATAATAATTAGAAATAACATGATTCTATAAGCCCTATTTATTGTCAAGTAAATGTGATCCTTTACAGTGTGAAAGATACTATGAATATCTGATAATTACTAGTGATCCAAACACTTCAAGATTTATGCTCTCAGCAAAAGTTGTCTTATAGATATAGGTATATACATACTATGTTGACTAGTTAAGGGATTATAGAAATAAAAAAAAGTATAGTAATAATTTTTTAAATTTCTGACTGATTGTATAGTGTATTTTACGATCGCGGTGTATAGATTCATGAGAAGGAGATGCGTGTATCTGATCAAACAATTGGAAAAAGTTATTTTTTTCTAATAAAATACCATAGTGGCAATGTGATAATGTGTTTAATGAGTGTTAGATTTAACCACATACTGCTCTTTATCACAGTTGTTGTAATGTTAAAGAGTGCAATATTAGTCAGATTCATTGCTGCTGTTGATGGAAGCATCAGGAAATATAACAATGCTCTTATGGATTGCGTAAGAATAGGCCACTAGAATTCGGCCAAGATAAGCCCAAGAGATCAAACATGCTAGCCTTTGAGCAATTTGGCCGCGCCATGATCGACATTTCTCTGAATGAGTATTATAGTGGCCTACAGGTTTGATAGGAATTCTTGGCATGGCACCAACCAAAGGCCAGGTGCAGTAAGCTGAGCGGCCCAAAGGAATGGGATGAAGAGGCTATGAATAATTCAGTGGACAAGATGGCAGTAGTTTCACGATGTAAACTGTATGTAATTTTTGCGGGACCCGCTGGAGTTTATGAAAGGGTTCATTCAAGAATTCAGGAGACTGCTAGATCAGCGCAAGGTATCATTGAAGTGCTTAGTCTGGTTTAGCAAGAAAGCCTTGTTTTACTAGTGATTGGAGGTTATGGAAATTGCTTTAGTTATAATTGAATATGATATTAGCTAAAAACAGTTAGAACAACATATCTAAGCATGGGTGAGTAGAGAGTATGAGAACTTATTTAAAACGAACACGATAATCGGCGTCATTAGTCATCGGCAATAATTAAAAAGAAGGCAGGAGATTCACAAATGATCCACTGTTTCATTGGTACGCGTTCCATGACGTGCAAGCACTGTTGATAGATCAGTGTGTTTGATGTACTGAATAATATACGAAACCAAATATTGGTGTTCAGATGTGGAGCAATGAAAAGAAGAATAAGAAGTCGGTTCAGTGGGATTGCCTAGTCCAGTACACGATGGCAGTTGACTTGACATTCCGAACTGAGTTTGCACATAGATATTATGTTATATTGTTGTGTTTAGACTGCGACTGGACCCTTTAATCGATATCTCTCCATTTTTGAGCATTTGTCGGATGGATAAGTTATTATGTGGATAGGTTGCAGTCGCAGGCAGAGTGATGCAACTTGCGAGCGTTCAGTGCTATGAATTGTGTGGCTAGGAACCAGGGCGACTAATTAATCATCGAGCACGATGGTTATTTTGCATGCAACATATGGCTCAACTATGACAGCAGCTGCTGGATCAGTGTAAAACTGTTGCATTGTGACACGTCAGGTTCTCAGCAAGGCCGCCTTACAGTCTTTATGTTCATTCAATAAGTTGTTGGGGAACGCCAGCCGTTCAACATAAGTGCAAGGACAAAACATCCTATTGTGAATCATGTAATTGGAATGTACTAACACTCTGACTTTTGGGGAATGCATTTGCATAACCTCTCTTGATCCAGGAAGTTGCACATGCTGTCTGTGCTTTTTATTTCCTCTGAATGAAAGATGCTGCGTGTTGGCTCTGCTACGTAGTTCTGTAAAAGGTACTACCACTACTGTTTCAGGTGAAACAGTGGTAACCATGTACTACTATGTGGTATAAGTAAGATAATAAAGCAGAGAGCGCAGCTTGAAAATGCAACAACATGCTAGTAGTTATTTCAGCAGAAAGCGATATATGATGAGTTAGTTAGGTCACAGTGATGCCACAGTGGATATTGAGATCGAGCGCCAATGCACACATCGCATAGCAAGTGATCATGCACTCTCATGTGGCTGTGAGGCGAGTGAGAATAAGTATTTAGCTAGAGAGGCAGCAATTGGCAGTTAGGTCAAGGGAAGTGTTAGATGAAAATTCCTGGAGGCTATGATAATAAATGCTTAGGGAATTGGATAACGGTCACCATGATCCGCTCTGACTTTGAGTAATTTATTCAATCTATGACTGAGACGGAAGAGGAGTTGCCATGGATGCTGCTTAAAAAGACGACAATCTGGCTGGTGGGGATAGATACTGCTGTATTTGTAGAAGAATAATTAATGGTGTTTGGGCAATTCAGATCAGCAAAGCTGTTGGAGAAGAATATTGCTGAATGCATGGCTCTAAATTTAGGATGTGTTTGAACAAGACATAAGAACTTTTTTTTTCTATACAAAGGTTAGCTCAAGCCTCCTCACTTTTGAGAGGCATTCAGTCTCCTGAATTAATTTGTCTCTAGAAAGTCTCATAGATACAAGCTAGTTTTTCCATATATAGTAGCGCAATCAGGCAATTGGTGTATTTGCGAGCAGGAACATACTAGGTTAAACAGGTGTCAAATATACTATTCGTATTATAACAGACAAAGAGAAGGTGGGATAGTATCGCAGGAGATATAGCATGGGTGATACGGATGGCGACATGAGAAATTGGGGGTGAACCTGTCTCGGTATACGAGCGATACGGGACGATAACTGGAAGATGAGAAGACGTGAGAGAGGCCGACCAAAGAGATCGGAGGGTACGCTAAGACAGCTGCTCCTGACGCATGCAGCGATCGCGGATCCGCAGGACAGCAGGCGTGTGGGTAGGGAAGGCCGGGAGGAAGCGATTCGGTGAAGGAGGGCTAAGGATATGTGGTGGGAGTGACAGAGCTGCGATACGGAGAGGAATGAGGAGGCCGCGGGCGTACAGGAGTGTGCGTATACACAACTAAGCATGTAAAATTGGAAGGAAGAAGTAATACGTGCTTTCACGAGACGTTAAACATACTTTTGAAAATCCGTTGAAAATTCACTCTTTGTGTGTTTGTATTAGTAAGTGTGTGCAATATCAGTTTGTTTTGCTTAATCTCGAATCTCCTCCAATCCCGTTCAAATAACCTTTGATTGATCGTCGTATTAACTCGTCTGAGACCTGAAACAAATCCTCGGTTCTCTCCCTTGATAAGAAACCCTCGCTTGACGTTAACAGATATTCCACATCTGTTTCGATATCTCAAGAATCGAATTGGACCTAACAGTATACGGCTTTTGCATCCTACATAAATCCTTTGTTTTTCCAACCCATCCAAAGCTTCTCCCTCAACATGAATATTAAATATATAGTATATATGTCCGGAGGATGAAATCGTCGGGAAGTAGGACCCCTTTTGAGATTCGGCAGGGAGTGTTCTCAGTGAAGCCGGCGTCAACGAAGAAGAGTAGATAGCGCTCGGGGCAGAACAGGGGGTCGAGCTGGAGATAGGGGTCTGGACCGCGAAGCGGTCCGGACCTCCGAACTGTGGAAGATATGTGGGGAAGACGAGGAAAGCGCCGGAAGGGAACGAGGATTTATACCAGGTTCGGGCGCGAGCGTAATACTACACTGTGTGTCTGGCTGGTGGGAGAATGAATGCGGTTTACAAGTTGAGGGTCACGGAATGAGGAAAGAAACAGTCGTCTGAAGATGACTAGAGGTCGGAGAGCCGCGGGGTCCTAGTCAGAAGGTCGCGAGTGGGTTCTAATGCTAAAGCTTGCGTGCCCGGTTGGTGGTTGGATCCTCTTTATGATAGGGGTAGTCCAAGTGCCAGAAATAGCAAATAGGCCTTTCGGTGAGTCTCTTGTGCAAGTTGCTACGCGCCATGCCGGAGCTGTTGCTGTATGGGGCTGGAGCATCGCGGATCCCGAGCGCCTGTGCGCACGCTGGAGGCCTTGTGTGTGCGGGTGGCTGGGTCTGGTCGTTCCACACACGCGGAGGAGCCTCCGGCAACGGGACACGCGCGTGGGCCGAGGCGCGCTCTCCCGGGCGCACTCGCGGGGCGGGGAGGCGCCGGGCGGCCCTCCTCGGGCACCTGCGG